>JAFEMH010003140.1:0-286650 GCA_022495995.1 Adenophora triphylla var. japonica
TGGACCAATGAAAGCATTGCTAGGGGAGGATTTCGGTACTTCATAACGTTCACGATGACTTATCCGAGATATGGCTACGTCTATCTCGATGAAGTACAAAAGTGAAGCTTTGAGATATTTAGAATATTTCAAAGTGAAGTACAAAAATCCAACTTGGCAAAAACTATTAAAACACTTGATCCGATCGAGGTGGTGAATATTTGAGCCAAGAATTTGACGATCATCTGAAAAGTTGTGGAATTGTTTGAACTTACTCCACCCTAACACCACAATGGAATGGTGTATCCGAGAGGAGAAATCGAACTCTATTAGATATGGTTCGATCGATGATGGAGTCATGTGAACCTTCCTATTTCCTTTTGGGGACATGCGGCTGAAACAGCCGCTTTCACACTTAACAAGGTCCCTACTAAATCGGCTCCTAAAACCCCACATGAGATGTGGTATGGAAGAAAGCCTAGCTTATCTTTCATGAAGATTTGGGGATGTGAGGTTTATGTAAAGAAATTGGTTTCGAACATAAACTTGCACCTAGATTCGATAAATGTATTTTCGTCGGTTATCCCAAGGAAACGAAAGGATATCTATTTTACAACCAATCCCAGAACAAAGTGTTTGTTGCTCGAAATGGTGTCTTTCTAGAGAAAGAGTTTCTCTCTAAAGAAACTAGTGGGAGTAAAATTGATCTTGAAGAAATTCAAGAACCCGAAATGACAAGGAACCAATAGTAGAGACGGAACCAAGTTCACAAGCTGTTGTGGAATCGGTTCAAGATACACAAGTTCTTCGCAGATCGGATAGGATACGATCCGAACCTGAGAGATATGGATTTCTCATGACGGAAAGTAATGAAGTAGAAATCATTGAGAATGATGAACACCGCTTCCTATCAAGAGGCGATGTCCACTCCTGATTCGGACAAGTGGCTGGGAGCCATGGAATCCGAAATCAAATCCATGTACGATAATCAAGTTTGGAACTTGATTGATCCACCCGAAGGTGTAAAAACCATAGGGTGCAAGTGGGTTTTCAAAAAGAAAACCGACATGGATGGGAAGGTACATACTTATAAGGCTAGGCTAGTTGCTAAGGGGTATAGTGCGCATTCATGGCGTTGACTATGATGAAACCTTTTCGCCCGTAGCAATGCTTAAGTCTATTAGAATCCTAATTGCCATAGCCGCATATTATGACTATGAGATATGGCAAATGGACGTCAAAACGAGCGTTTCTTAACGGAAACCTACTTGAGGATGTATACATGATACGTCTGAAGGGTTTGTCGATCCAAAGGATTCTAACAAAGTGTGTAAGTTGCAGAGATCCATTTATGGATTGAAGCAAGCTTCCTGAGCCGGGAATCTACGTTTTGATGAATCAATCAAAGAGTTTGGCTTCATCAAAAACGAAGATGAACCTTGTGTATACAAGAAGATAAGTGGGAGCATAGTGCTATTTACGGTGTTGTATGTCGATGACATCTTGCTCATTGGAAACAATGTTCCCGCACTTGAGACTTTGTGAGAAGTCCTGGTTAGGAAAATGTTTCTCAATGAAAAGATATGGGTGAGGCGGCTTATATCCTTGGTATCAAGATCTATAGAGATAGATCAAGAAGGATGATTGGTTTGAGTCGGAAGTACATATATTGACAAGGTCCTTAGAAGATTCAAGATGGAAAATTCTAAGAGAGGATACTTGCCAATGGGACATGGCATTACTCTTAGCAAGACTCATTGTCCTAAGACAAATGATGAGCGAAAGAGGATGAGTGATATACCATATGCTTCGGCAATTGGGTCTATCATGTATGCCATGTTATGTACTAGACCCGATGTCTCGTACGCTCTAAGCGCAACGAGTAGATACCGCCCGATCCTGGTGAGAACCATTGGATAGTCGGCCCAAGAATATCCTTAAGTACTTAAGAAGGACTAAGGATGTATTCTTGGTATTTGGAGGAATGGAAGATGATCTGGTTGTAAAGGGTTACACAGATGCAAGCTTCCAAACCGACAAAGATGACTATAGATCGCAGTCTGGTTTTGTGTTTATGCTAAATGGAGGTGATGTTTGTTGGAAGAGTTCCAAGCATAGCACTGTTGCTGATTCTACAACAGAAGCCAAGTACATAGCAGCATCAGATGCGGCTAAGGAGGCGGTTTGGATCAAGAAGTTCGTTAGTGACTTAGAAGTCGTTCCGAGTATCACTAACCCGATAGATCTGTTCTGTGACAACAATGGTGCTATTGCCCAAGCAAAAGAACCAAGGTCACATCAGCGATCCAAACACATTTTGAGACGCTTCCATCTCATTCGAGAAATCTGTGAAAGGGAGGACGTCAAGATATGCAAAGTACCAACGGATGACAACATTTCGGACCCTCTCACCAAGCCTTTATCACAAGCTAAACATGATGGTCATGTTAGGTCCATGGGTATAAGATACATGAATGATTGGGCCTAGTGCAAGTGGGAGTCTGTAGGTGTTAGTGCTCTAGGCCTATAGAGATAGACCTTTATGTAATGTCATTGTTCATTTATATATGAGATTGCTTCTTTGATTATTATATGAGTTTGCATGTTTAGTTATAATAATCGTGTCCCTAGTACTTATGAAGCACTAGTATGAAGTCTAATGGATAATCATATGATGATTATATGCATGGAGATGCACATTAGATTCATGGGTACTTGTTAGAGAACAAGGTACTGGACTTGACCCATTATGAGATTTATGTCATGGTCATATGTCATAATTAAATCTCATATAGTCATATCATTGATATCCTTTGACCTGAGATTATCATCGTCTTCCGCTTGATGAATATCATGTTTGATATAGTTTAACGTTATCTTTAACCGGATGACAATAAGGGCTATCATTGGCATGGTATGATTCTTGTTGGGAAGAATGATAAGTCAAGATGGAAATTGTCCCTCGTAAAGAGAGATGTTTGCTTGGCCACTCGTAAGTAAGATTGATGTAGTGCATGGCCATGCCCGAATGAATTAATGTGATTAATGTCATTCGATTAATCAATTTACTTGGTAACGAGAAAGCATTGAACAATATGAGTTGACGTGGACCATGACTCATGTTCAATATAACATCGTGTGACAATGGGATTGTGATATGTTCTATGTAGGAAAATCGAACTTGATATTATACTATTTGGGTAGGCATGATGGCTTGCTAGAGTCCGCTCATGTCTTATGAGGATCGATGTGATCGGACTCATTGCCAACATAGTATGGTCCTATGGGGTCACACGCATCGAACGAATTGTCAAAAATGAAGAATATGGAGTTTTTGTTCTCAGGGGACGACTCGTCCCCGTGCCGTAACCAACTATTCCCCTTAAGGGAGACGCCAGATTCAGAAGCTGGGTGCCAGGGGACGACTCGTCCCCTGGGGGACGACTCGTCCCCTGGGCACTGGACTGACGCGGAATTGACTTAAAACTAGGGTTTTCGCGAGGGGAAAAGTTTTATAACGTATAAATACTTACCCCTGGTTGCCTTAGCCGTCATTAGAACGTTTTGGCTTGAGAGAAACACTTAGAGTGGGAGATTTCAATTGAGAATTAAGAATCAAACACCACCAAATCCATTGTTCTTCATTGATTGAAAGGTGTTTCAATCAATTGGATCTAGCAATCCTCCTAGAAGAGTTCTAGGGTTCGTTCCGCGCGTGGATAAACATAGAGGATCTTCGTTCATCAAGATCTTTGGTTCGTGATTCCCGTTCGTTCATCAAGGATTAACAAGATCATTCAATCTGGAGTTGGGTCAAGTTTATCAAAGGCAAAAGCATTCAAGGTTGGTAATTCTATTTCATCTCTCTTAATTATTCATCTAGAACGGATTCTAGGGCTTGGGGTTTTTCGAGTTATTGCTTATTCCGCTGCGCATGGACCCTCGAAACCTTACAATTTAATACGTATTTTTCCCGTAAAAATCGTTAACAATGTAATGCCCGGTTCAAAACCGGAGTTCGTCCGTCGAACTCTCTTTCAAAACGCGCGAAGTGATGTTCGGCCTCCGAATGCTCATCTTCAAACTCAAAGTCAAAGCCGCCATTTGACACTTAAAATCATTTAATACGCATTTTTCCCATAAAAATCGTTAACAATGACTCGCACGGTTCAAAATCGACGTTTGCCACGCAAACGCTCATTTCAAACTCAAAGTCGACGTTTGCCACGCAAACGCTCATTTCAAACTCAAAGTCGACGTTTGCCACGCAAACGCTCATTTCAACTCAAAACCGACGTTTGTCATTCAAACGCTCGTCTTTTCAAAAGTCACCTAATCAACGTTTGTCATTCAAACCAAGATTAAGCTTGTCATTCAAGCCCCCATTTCAAAAGACACACACACACACACACACGATTTCGAGAAAGGTAGAAAGACTCGTCATGCGAGGCGTTTCGGGCGATCTCGTCATACTCTACCCGAAACGTAACCTGACCTCCGAACCTAACAATCTCTGGTACTAAAAGCTTTTTACTCGTTTTTGCTGCCAATAAAAATGATCCCCTTTTTCAAAGCCTTTTCCTAAGTTTTTGCTACCAATAAAAACGACACCTTTTCACAAATAGCCGTTTCTCAACGTTTTGGGCTCAAAATACAAAAACCGCGTGGCGACTCCTCATTCTGCTCCTTCCCGTGAAGCGAGGTCTCAGACACCAACCCCCCGCGAAAGACAACCGCCTTTTCCGCGCCCCGCGCGCGAAAAAGATCGGGTAATTTCACCTGTCACAATTCATCTCATTCTTTCCTTGGCACTTACTCAAGGTTGGTCACTTCGTCAACTTGACATAAACAATGCCTTCCTTCAAGGAAATCTTCATGAAATAGTTTACATGTCTCAACCCCCTGGTTTTGAAGATCCCACTGTCCCTTCTCTTGTTTGTCGCCTCTCCAAGGCTATTTATGGGCTCAAACAAGCCCCTAGTGTGATGTACCCGATTTTTGAAATCAAACGGAGTCGCCACGCCATTTTTGTTTTAAGGGCCAAAACTTTGAAAAATGCCCGATATTAGAGATTTGGGTTCGGAGGTCACGTTACACGCCGGGAAGGACGTTAGTGTGCACCCGGAATGCCTCGTGAAACGAGTCTTCCAAGCTTAAAAACCATTTGTGTGTGTGTGTGTGTGTGTTACTTTGGCCAAAATAAGTTGAAACTGAGGAAAGTAAAAATTGGGAATTCTTTATTAGACTTTGGACAGATCTCATGATTTTTGGTGTGATTTTTGGGTTGAGATTTGACACTCAAAAGATTTTTGGAAGTTGAAAACCATTTCTGCCAGAAGGAAAAAGGCAGTGGACACTTAATTTTGAAATGGACTTTAGGGCTTGAAAACTCCAAAATCTGGGAAAAGTCCGAGAATTAAAAATGTTCAAAATACCCTAAATAAGGTTTCTGTATAATAAATTTTCATTTTGGAGATGATTTGAGGACCCAAAACCTTCTGGAAATCTCAGATGTGAAATCTGGACTTCCAGAGACTGATGAACTGACCTTTAAAGGAAAATTTGAAAAATGGAATTTTACTCACGCAAAAAATAAAATAAAAATATGTCTGGAAATCTCTTGATGTTGTATACAAAAAGTATTTTGTAGTCAACACCAAATTCCAAGTTTATGTATGTCCAAAAAATTAGACCATGGACAGAGGTCTTAGAAAATTGCTACTGGACAGCAACTTCTCAAGAAGGAAAAACATGATTTTAAAGGGGGTTTTGCATCCATGCTTGTCCCCATTTCCCTAGGCTTTGATTAGTGATCACTAAACATTTTAGTGGTGATCTACTATATCAAACCATCCTTGGGGTACATTAGGACTTCAAGCATTTCATTTGCTTGGGAAGGGGAATTTCATCCTTTGAAAGAAAGATTTTGTGTATGAAAATGATTTTTGGAAAACACTTTTTAGTGAATGATCTTTAGAAAAACACTTTTAAGTGAGTAAGAAAATGATTTAGACCTTTTAAATGGTCATCCATTGGAAATTTATTCCAAGGTGACTACATTTTTAGGTCAAGCAAAGATGAACAACAAATGAGTTGATGAACAAACTACATCTTTAAAGCTTGAGATGCATGCATGAAGGAGAGAGATTTAGGGTAGGAAGAGGGAGGTTATACCTATCTTTCCTTGTGTATGAGCTTGGCTTGGGGAGTATCAAGATTTGAATGTGTTTAGGGTTTGTGATTAGAGTTGGTCAAAGAGAAAACAAGTAGATAACACTTAAGTTCTCTATGTTTTCTCTCTAATCCTCCTCTTTGGTGATGGTTTAAGATTGAGCTTGTGTGTTTAAGAGTATGAATGGGAGTGATTTGAGAGTGTTGAAGTGAGATTGGGAAAGACTCAAGAGAAAATGGTGGCAATCTAAGGATTCCCACTGTTTTCTCTTTGTTTTTCACCAGAGTGCTGTTGCTGTGTGTAAATTGTGTTGTGTAGACTGAGAGAGGAGGGTTCAATTTATAGCCCTCTGTGAGAAGCAATCATATCCGCGCGGAGGAGGTTGCTGGCGTGCACTGTTCATCTGCTACAGTGCTGGCTTTTGGACAGGAGGAATATTTTCAGAAAATTCCAGCAGTTTGTTTTTCAACTTGCCCAATTCGGATTTTTCCAATTTCTTTTGCTTTTTGAGATTCTTTTCTTGGTTTAACTTTAAATGGCAATGCCCATTTTACCCTTACTTTGTTAGAAAAGTTAGGAATGTTAGGAATGTTAGTAATGTTATAACTTTCGTTAATTTTCTAACGAAAATGCTAACAAATTCAAATTGGAGCACTTACAGTAGCCCCTCGGCGACGGTGCTTTCGAAGGAAGCGGGGTCGTCGATAAGAGTAAGGCTCCATATTTGACAGGATGATCAAGTGATCGAGTGGCTAAACCTATTTAATAGGCTACCTACGTATCCCAAGTGGGAATCAAGCCAACCGTAGTTCGGGTCTTTTGACTATCTTTAGTCGTTGACCCTATTGTTTTAGGAAAGTCGCCCTATGGTCTGACTATTTTTGGGAAGTCACCCTAAGATCTGACTATTTTTGGGAAGTCGCCCTATGGTCTGACTATTTTTGGGAAGTCACCCTAAGATCTGACTATTTTTGGGAAGTCACCCTATGGTCTGACTATTTTTGGGAAGTCACCCTAAGATCTGACTATTTTTGGGAAGTCACCCTATGGTCTGACTATTTTTGGGAAGTCACCCTAAGATCTGACTATTTTTGGGAAGTCACCCTATGATTTGACTATTTTTGGGAAGTCACCCTATGATTTGACTATTTTTGGGAAGTCACCCTATGATTTGACTATTTTTGGGAAGTCACCCTATGATTTGACTATTTTTGGGAAGTCACCCTATGGTCTGACTATTTTTGGGAAGTCACCCTATGATCTGACTATTTTTGGGAAGTCACCCTATGATTTGACTATTTTTGGGAAGTCACCCTATGATTTGACTATTTTTGGGAAGTCACCCTATGATTTGACTATTTTTGGGAAGTCACCCTATGATATGACTATTTTTGGGAAGTCACCCTAAGGTTTGACTATTTTTGGGAAGTCGCCCTAAGGTTTGACTATTTTTGGGAAGTCGCCCTGGTAATGGTTTTGGTTTGTCGAATTAGGGGATGATTGCGATTTATTGCTTTCCTAGTGTTGTGTGTGATAGCGTTTTAGGTGCCTCAAACCTTAATGATGGCGTCTTAGGTGCCTCGAACCTCGATGATGGCGTCTTAGGTGCCTCGAACCTTGATGATGGCGTCTTAGGTGCCTCGAACCTTGGTGATGGGTGATCTGGAGGTATCAACTTGTTTTGAAACGATTTCCTTCGATGTTTGTATCCTTAGGTGCCTCGAACCTTGTACTGATTTGGGATAGCGGTCCTTTGGTGGACTCATTTGGAAGGGATCGGCCTTACGTTCCGCCGAGGTGAAAGAGACGGAATTCCGTAAGCTTTCGTCGGGGATGAACCTAGGTTGAGGTTTAGTTCTATTGTATGAACCTAAATGAGGGCTCAGTTCAGGAGCATGAACCTAAATCGAGGTTGAGGGAGACTATTTGAGGGCATTCTCGCAGGGGAAGATTAGAGCTTACGATGATTATCGGGGAAAGGGTGACCGTGTTGGTCAAGCGGCTGGACCTATGGTGGGCTGCCTACGTATCCCGAGTGGGAATCAAGCCTGGACGTAGTTCGAAAACTGCTGGGGATGGTCTTTGATGGTTTGATCCCGGGTCTTTTGGGAGTCACCCGAGGTTTGACCGTTTTGGGAAGTCGCCCTAAGATTTGACTATTTTTGGGAAGTCACCCTAAGACTTGACTATTTTTGGGAAGTCGCCCTAAGATTTGATGATAATGTTCTTTTAGAAAAGTAGTTGACTAAGATATGCTTTCATACCTGTGTGCTTACCCGTAGCCTGCCGGAAGGACCGAGGCTACGGCCATGTTGATGAAGAGTTGTTGGGTTGCCGCTCGTGGGACGAGTCAGCCGACGATTTGCCGTCTTTGGAGGCATTTTGACTCGAAGGGGAGTTTGGTTGAGTCTGCATCTTGCTGGTGATCGTCAACCTTGTAGAAGTTATTGAGCTTGTCTTCACATTGGGACTTCTTGCTTTCGAGAACTTGGTGTTTCTGACCAAATTGTTTGTGGGAACTTGGCATCTCTGACCGTATTATATTTGAGAACTTGGCGTCTCTGGCCGATTTGCATTTGAGAACTTGGCGTCTCTGACCGTATTGTATTTGAGAGCTTGGCGTCTCTGACTGAATTGTATTTTGAGAACTTGGCGCCTCTGACCGAACTGTATTTGAGAACTTGGCGTCTCTGACCGTATTGTATTTGAGAACTTGGCGCCTCTGACCGAATTGTATTTTGAGAACTTGGCGCCTCTGACCGAATTGTATTTGAGAACTTGGCGTCTCTGACCATATTGTATTTGAGAACTTGGCGCCTCTGACCGAATTGTATTTTGAGAACTTGGCGCCTCTGACCGTATTGCATTTTGAGAACTTGGCATCCCTGACCGAATTGTATTCCAGAACTTGGCGTCCTTGACCGAATTGTAGTTGAGAACTTGGCGTCCCTGACCGATTTGCGTTTGAGAACTTGGCGTCTCTGACCAAATTGTAGACACTGGAGGCGGTCTTCATATATTTGTGGATGTTGGGGGTTGTCTCTACCAAGTTGCAGGCGCCGGAGCTTGTCTTTGCCAAGCTATAGACATGGTGATCATCTTTGCCAAACTGTAGATGCTGGAGGTTGTCTTTATCCATTTGTGGACATTGGAGGTCGTCTTTAGTAAGTTGCAGACGCCGGAGCTTGTCTTTGGGGACTATCTTTGCCAAACTGTAGATGCTGGAGGCTATCTTCATCCATTTGTGGACGCCTTTGCCGAACTGGAGATGTCGGAAGATGTCTTCACGGACTTGATGCACTGTAGACCTGGAGACAAGGTGGTGTTGTCCTAATGTGTCTGAGGTATCAGTCATTTGTTGAAGTCATTGGAATTACGCTTTGGTGGAGACCATCTTTGCTGCGGGGTGGCTTCGGGTAGTGATGGAAAACTGGTCTTTCGTGCTTGAATTGCTACAATTGTTAGCAGAGGGACAAATGCACATATGACATTCATGATGATGGATGCATTCATGGAACTAAAAATGATTCGCAATAGCTTAGGTTTTTTTTTTATTGATCCATGCTTTGCATGCTACATGAGCCTTGGGGAGATTTTTGTGGGGATGCATGTGGTGAGAGGGTTTGTATGTGTTGTGGACTGCTTGGGACAAGCTTTGAGCCGCGGGGTGATATCCTTTGGTCGCGGACTGAATTGCATGTCATTGGTGAGGTCTGTTGTAGGTCGCCAGATCATGCGGACCTCACTCATCTTGGGATGAAGTTGGATTTGAACCCCGGGTCTTGATTGAAATTTCTTTTCAGTCTCGGACATTTGAAGCTGATGCTGACAGGCTCTAGAATCAAAGTATGTTGTCATGAGTGAACCCTCTTTCGCTTGGGTTAGTTGTGACTTGACATGACTTGACGAGATGCTGATATGAGGAGATTCCCGGTTCTCAACCTTTGATGATGCAGGGAGTTGCCATATACCAAGTTCTAAAGCTGAAACTCCAAGATAGTTGTTGAGGTGACTAGGCCTTTCTTCTGAAGATAGGTGTGACTTTCTAAAGCCCCATTCCGTGGAAGAGACATGGCGAAGGCCACAGAAGTCTTTTTTTTTATGAAGCCCCAGGTTTGACAGAGCGTCACTACAGGGGTCCAGTCAGAGGTTTGACTGTAAAACTGACATACTGATGAAGTATCAAGCCGATCGATCAACGTGAGAGACCTCGAGGTGAAGTTGATGTGACCCCAGACTCGTTGCAGCATTATGTCATGGAGTGAGAAATCCATCTTTGATGACAACTATGCAACTAGAATCCTCCCTTCGAAGGGTGTCTTCCATATGGGAACTGTTAGCCATAGTGGCACTTGGCTTGTTCATGGCTTCAATCATATTCACCCTATGGTTTTCTTAGGGAATGGATTGTTGACTGTGTCGGGCCCTTGGGGTATCCTTTTTGATCAGTTCTCACACCGCCCTTCTTCGTGCCCATGATACTAGTGGGAATCACAGAGTTTAGTTGTGTCTATCGGGATCCATGGGCTGATGGTTGTCCAAAGGTCTGGTCAGACCTTCCTTCACAAGTCCTTGGAAGACTTTGCTCAGAGGCATTCTGAAATCTTTGAGCTTAAGGCTCCGTGGCTTGGGCACATCACCTTTCCTTGGCATGAGAGGAGTGGCATTGTTGCGATCCTGGCCCGCATAATTAATTGCTTCCTTGCCTTTTGGGGTAGGACAGGAGCCGAGTTAGGGGCGAAGCTTGGTACCGATAAGTAGGAGCGGCTTCTTTGTTGGTCAAACTTTAGCCCCGTAATCGACCGTCGCATGCAGATCTGGATAGGGGAAGTTACTGAGGGGCTTTCTCAAATGAGGCTTCCAGGCATGATTGAAAGATGTCCAATTGTTCCTCATTAGAAGGAGGGTTGGTCATTTTACTCAACTGGAGGTTCCAATGCTTGTAAAAGTCACCGATATTCTCCTCGAAATGCTGCACTGTTGTCTGCAGGTCAACTCTATTTGTTTCCCACTCCAAATTAGCTTTATGCTTCTCTGTAAAGGCACTGGTGATCTGGTCCCATGTAGCCCCGGCCTCGGGTTTTAAGCGGAAGAACCATTTTAAAGCACCGGATTTCAAAGAGAGATCGAAATAGTCGCCTAACCGCTGATTGGTGCACCTTTGGCCTCCATTGCCAAGGTATACGTGTCCGCATGAGTCTTTGGGCATGCAAGCCCGTCAAAGAGGTCCAGATTAGGCATCACGAATTTGTGGGGGGGAGCAATGGAGTCTCTGGTCCGTAGGCCGGAAGGCGCATTTCTTAGCGGTCAATTCGGCAATCTGCGCTTTCATTTCCTTGTGTTGTTCCATGAACCAAGCCAAATGAGGGTCTTGTGGTGGAACCATGGCATTCAAACCAAACCGAGCTAGAGAGAGAGGAGCTACTACCGGCGGCAGATGTGGAGGGAACGGCCGGTCCGGGGGCGTAAGTGAAAACTCCGTCCTTGGCCCAAATCACCCCGGGAGCTCGAGTAGGAGCCCGGGCAAGTGGATAGAACCTTGCGGCGTGCCGTTGATTTTCAACCGGCAAAGAGGGCAAAGGCGCTTTGATGTAGCCGGGTAACTCGGATTTCCTGAGTGAGGCCCATAAGTAGGCTTAAGTGCGGGCCGCCGTCCCCGATTGTTGAATTGCATAGCCGAAGGTGCATAACCAGTGGGGTACTGCGGTCCCGGTGATTCTCGATGAAACCGGGATGGAGGCTTGGTAACCCATCGAAGCCCGGAGTGAGGAATGGATTTGTGAAAGCCGTGTGAGGAGCGGCCGAGCTAGCATCATTCCGAGGAGGGGCTCCCGACCGTTGCCCCGGGACCGCATCGTGGAAGCATTCCAAACCGTTGCCGCGAAGGCCCCGATAGATTGGTTCCAAACCGAGGTGGGATTCCAATTTGCCGTGGCATTCCGAGGTAACCCCAACCATGAGAAGACATTCCGTATCGATTTTGCCCCCGCCGAGGAGCCGTGAACCGATCGGTCACGTCGATCGCATGGGTCCAAAGAGTCCGTATTTGGGGTTTGCCGTCCCGTTGAGACGGTCATGAAGGGATCTTGTGAGGCTTGTGCGGTGCCGGGATTGGATATCTTGAACTAGGTTGCCGTCAAGGCATTTCAAACCGATGTAACCGAGAAGCTCCCGACCGATCTCGTACCGAACCGCCGAGGCGTACCAAACCGTCGTGACATACCGAGCCGACCCCGATCGCTGAGGCATACCATACCGGCCCAAATCGGATCAAGTCAACTTGTTTCAAACGACCGTCCTGCATCGAACCGTGGAATGTATACTGCACTCGAGGCCGAAAGGATGGCCGATTCGCAAGTCGAGAAGAGCGCGAGGAAGGTGGTGGTAGTCCTGTCCGGCCAAGATAGGGATGGGGATCCTTCTTCCTCTTCTACCGTGAAAGTCCCATCGGGGCCGAGGGCAATCGTCAAACCAAAATTTCGACATCTTCCAAGGATGAACATCGAAACCTCATTCCGATTGGCACAAGGAGTTTTTATGGACTCGGATTCCAATATTAGCCATGGAAATATGATGAACCTCTCGGTCCTCGGTTAAAATTCCGTCCTCATCTTTGGACATCAAAGAACCGCACTTGACAAACCCATGACCAACATGGCGATCAAATCTCACTTTGCTTGGCGGAGCCTCGTCCGAAGAGATGTATTTGCGAAGTCTTGATTTTGAAGAAGTGACTTGGCAAAGCCTCGCCTCATGACCGTGAATCCGACACAATTAGAGAGGCTTCAACTCCGGTAGGCATTGCAGATCGATACCGAACAGACCCAACCCATCTTGTAGCAAAGTGAAGAACCAACGTGGACCCTAAGTGACCAGAGAAGCCCCACTCTAAAGAAATGGCTTCGACGAAAGTCCTCCCTTAAAGAGTACAAAGGCACTCTAATGCAAATTGAATTGTCATGTAGCAAAAGAGGCAACCCATCCTTCTATATTTACTTTATTATTTTCTTTATTCAATTAGTCAACCGTAAAGGAAAGACAACTGAAATGTATACCTCAGGGGCATATATTTTTTCGAAAAGTGGGATGAATCCCCGATTTGTATTATTTGATGGCCTCATTTGATGAAGGCACAAAAGAACTCGCTTGGGTTTGACTCTTTTGAGAGAGTATAAGCACAACAAGGTGTGGAAAAGTGTATGGAAGCCCCCGCCGACGTAAAATTAGTGTTTAGCTCTATTTTTCCTATAATGTAGAAAAGGAAGACTTGTCGAGACATCCGAAAACATGTTTTATTCAAAATGATCACAAGATTGCTTAAAACCCTTTATTAATGTTCGGTTATTCAACCCCTAATCTCGATATGAACAAACATTTAGATTAATTAGGAGGAGAAAGTCAACCGATACCAAGAGTCGAAGTTGGCGAATGGTGAAGAGGGATTGTGTATAGGAGGGGCCATTGATGAGACCGAATTTTCTCGGGATTTGAATGTGTTTATGACCGGACCATTTCTCGGTTGCCTACGTTCCCCTTAATATAAGGAGCTCAGTCGCCGTAGTTCGGGCTTGAACCGTGTTTGGCTTTAGAAAAGGGGTATGAACATTTGTGGTACTTTTGGTGAAAAGGCTCTGATAGGAAGTTTGGATGATAAGGTGCGGGCCTTGAGGTCTTGACAAGTCATTTTGAGCGATTCCGTTGCTTCTTGATCGTCGTCCTTTATCTGGGAAGAAAGATTTTGAATGCAAATTTTTAAGGGCTTATGATATGTTTTTGCCGTTGCTTTAACTCGCTTCCCTTGTTGTCGACAACTTCCGTTCTTCGGGCTTTAATTTTGCCCATATGTCAAACCTTCCGATCGGCGGTGCCGGGTCCCCGGCCTCATTTTTTTTTTGAAGCTTTTGATTTTTTTTGAAGCTTTTGTTTTTTTTTTTGAAGCTTTTGTTTTTTTTGTTTTTTTTTTGTTTTTTTTTTTTTTTTTTTTGAGCACTCGAGGACGAAGGCAAGCTTCGCTTGAACTTTCTTGATGCACGGGGGCGGAGGCAAGTCCCTTTTTTTTTTTTCGACATGGGGTCGATCTCCCGATGCCGAGTGACCTTGTTGTTCTTCGATGCTGCCGCCGTCGTTGACTTGGTCAAGGTGATGATGGGGACATGTTTTGGAAAGTGTATGGCTTGATGGAGGCCTTTGTGAGGTGAGGAAAGTGTATAGGGAGGGCATTAGTTGACTATCTCGCACCAATTAATTAAAATCTTAATCATTTCCAGAGATTATTTGTTGAGCAATGCGAGTGATCATTTAAAATAAAACCATTTCATTAAATGTAATGTAGGTGTGCAAATAATGTCTCAAGTCTAGCGAGAAAAGAAAAAGACTCTTTTATAGAAAATTTAAGATTAACTACAATGTCCCAAGAGGACTTGATTGAACGAAGAAAGTACTAGAACCTATGAAGGTTGACTAAAAGACTGTTTTAATATTAAAGGATGGGTAGCCCCTAGTCTAGCTACTCTTTGTTGTTGGACCACGTCTCTATCCTTCAAACAGACTATGCTCGCCTTTGGTAACTTCAAGGAATTCCTCGCTCACCGGCCCCGACGGCCGCCTCATCCGCCATCGATCATTATCATCCCATTTACCTCGCGTCGCCGTGAACTTATCTGAGGGCGAGAGTTCAAAGCATTTCACCAAATCCAGCTTTGCCATGGCCACATGCTTGTTGCACTCAAACCATCCATTCTCAACATTTGTTGCGACTAAATCATCTCGGCTTGTCGAGTCCATTGACTTCACAGAGCTTGAATCATAAAACTCAATCATGTTTACATTCGCGTTGTTTGGGAAATGATCATTGGCGGGGTTGAGATCACCGAGGCGCTCGAGTTTGCCCTTCTTAATTAACCCCGAATTGCCTTTCTCAAAGCCGTACAGCTTGTCGGTTATATGACCGTGATACCGGTGGAAAGCACAATGCTTAGTGGTGTCCAAAGGGATTTTGGGATCCTTGGGCCGATAGTTTCTCATGGGTTCGAGGAGACCCCGCTTAGCAAGCTATTTAAAACTTTGCTTAAGGGAACACCCAAATCCTGGATGTGGTTTCTCCTTTGGGGGAGAATAAATTCTCAATGCTCTTTGATCCGAGATTTGGTCATTGACTTGGTCACCATTCTGAACAGGGTTTGCCGATTTTGGTCTATTGGGGCGCTCAAGCTTGCCCGCTTCGATTAACCTTTGAACCGCTCTCTTCAAGAATGTGCAGCTTGTCTGGTCGTGTGGCCATAATGATCATGGAAGGCGCAAGTGCTTACTCATGTCGAGGGGTGCATTTGAGCTCCTTGGATGGTAGTCCCCGAGAGGCTCCAAAAGGCCTTCCTTTACTAAACCCTTGAAAATTAAGTCCACGGGCATCCCAAAATCATCAAAATGTTCTCGTTGCCTTAGAGGACCACCATTTCTTGGTTGCTTTTGGATGCCGTCATTTGTATGCAATGCCTTCTTTCCTTTGATGGATGTTGCAGCCGTGTTGGAAGGGTAAGGTTTATAGCGATGAGACATGTTCCGACCCGTAGTGCTTCCCGTGCACGAACCCTTTTGATGTAATCATCGATGTAATCGTCGAGATTTGACCTTTGTAAACCTCATTCGTGCCGATACACAAGATTGGTATGGTGAGATGGCCCGAGTCGAGCGATCGTCGATACTCTCGTTGCTAGGCTTTTCTTGCACCTTCTCAATTCGTTCTTTCAATAATCCATTGGACGAGTCAATAGGAACACTAGGACTGCACGACACCGCCACAAGACTAGCATCAGTAAATGAAACCACAAGAGGAAGTACTTTGGTGGGAGGGATGACAATCTCGAGCATTAAAATCGTGGACCGTAACCCTCCTCATAAGGCCCGGCAGCTTGCCGAAGATGAGGATATATGGCTCGTAATGGTTGGATACTGTGGAGCAAAGGAGCGGATCCAAAAGGCTATCAAGATATGAGATTTGAGGCATCGTAACAAGAGGGACCGAACGTGTCTTGACCACACCGAGGAACGTGACTACAAGGGTAATGTGCATACCGTACTTGATGAGCAGGAGCAGCTTGCGTAATGCAGCGGAGAATTTGATGAGGAGCATTTGACCTTGTTGGACTTCCCAACCGGAGGGACGAGGTAGAGCTTGGAGGATGTTGTGAATACGGTAAACCCGATGAAGTGGTGATAAGAGCCCGGTGGCCCATGTGATCTTGCAGCATCATAGGGGCAAGTGTGCTTCGAGAATTGGAGGAAGCAAGCCGGCCCTCTCGAACCATGGAGCCCGAGAAGCAACTGACCCAAAATGGCTTCATGAGCCATGTCACACCGCTGGGCTTGAGAAGTCGCGAACCGACCCATTCCGAGATGATGACCCAAACCAGACCGATGTTGTGAAGTAGTAAACCGACCCCTTCCAAGCCGCGGGGCGAAAGGCAACCGATTCAATCCCGGTGGTGAGACCCGAGAGGCACCGGGGCAAAGTTGACCTAGATCGGATCGTTGAGGAGTATCGAGCCGTAGGGGCCGAGATGTACCGAATCGACCACCCTGCATCGATGGCCCGGGCCGACCGAGGTTTTGGAGTAGCGAACCGACTCCATTCCAAGCCGCGGCGTAAACAGATCGATTGAAACCCAAAGGTGAAAACCGAGAGGTGCCAGTGGGGAAGTTGACCAAGATCGGACTGTTGAGGAGTATCGATACGATGAGGCCGAGAGGCAGCCGAGTGATAGGTCAGATGCTTGGCCCATTAGTAGTTCCACACGAAAGGGAACAGGCATTTGACGGTAGTTGGCATACCCGGAGGGTAATTAGTTCCAACCTTCGCATCAACCGTAAAGGTTCCATTAGTGGTTGCGAACAATTGCTAGCCCCCGGTTTCGATACCTTCCCATAACCGATCGATCCGAGCCTCTTGATGTTGTCTTATCTGTTCCAACATCCGATTCCACCGCTCGGCATTTTGCGAATTTTCGGTGCGGATCCGTACGTCCCCCACCGTTCTCCTCCTCGAGTTGGCCATTCTCAAACTTTGAGCTGAAGCGAGGGAGGAAACCGATGAAGTATCTCGACTCCGGAATGACCGAGCCGAACAAACGATGACCCGGGGGCTTGATCCAAACTTTGCTTACCGTGGAAGGCACGAAAGGGTGTGGTTCGCACTCGAAAGCGGAATGTTGGTGTTTGGGCTTAGGGCTCATGCAACATGCGATTATTTGTTTAAATTTACTTAAAACATGTTTTATTAAACCTAATCGGTTGGAAAAGATTGCTCTTCTTTTTCACAAACTACTATGGATCCTGGATCAGTGGGCCCCGTCACTACGTCTATAAGCCCCTCGTATTCCACCCGTATTTCGACCTCCCAGGTGGATGCCCGGCGAGGGTCCTATAGGGCAAGCGGGTCCCACCGACCGAAAGAAAAACGATCCTAAAAGTCCGCGGGTAATCGAGTCTTAACGAGCATTCGATGTAAATTACGGACAAAGCCGACGTCAAAGTCAAGATCATGTCCGAGGGCTCGACGAAAAGTCGGCATGATTTGGACCGATAAGCGTCCACAATTGATCTTGACTTGTCGTCGCTAGGCCGTAATTAGGCATGGAATAATCATTAATCCTTGATGACTCAAAGGTCATGCCGGGAGTCGTTGTATAATTTGTGCCGCCGAGCCGAAGTCAAGGCGCCGGTCAATATCTTGGTCAAAGTCCGCGGCGAAAACCGGCGTAACTTCGACCGATTAGGGTCCCCGAAAGATATTGAGTCGGTATGCCGACAAAGGCTTGAAAGGAAAGGTCTATACACGTACAGGCATGACACGTACCGTACTAAAAACCAACCGGTCTCTGACAAAGTGTGTCACTGACAAGTGCATGGTCGACACGAGGCTCCATGGGATGTTTGGGTAGTCCCGTGCTTGCACCGAGAGGCGTAATAAGACCAAACGGGCCGCGACAAGGATTTCCCTGTTAGGGACGTAGTGTGCAGTGTAAGGTCACGTGCGCGTAGTGTACAAGCAATCTATCTTCTTTTTCTGAGTAAAATAGAAATTTTTCATGTGTCTTAAAAATATGATGCATGATTTTTTTTTTTGAAAATTTTCTCTTTTTTTTTTTTGAAAAACTCTTTTTTTTTTTTAATTTTTTTTTTTTGAATTTTTTTGAAATTGAAATGAGCACATAAGCACATAAGCACAAAAATTCCGACAGCTTAGGGACATGATTCCGATACCAAAATTTTGACTTTTTCCGAGGCGGCCAAAACAACACGAAAATGTGCAAAAATCAACACACACAACAAATGATTTTTAAAGCCGGGACGGAAGCTTGACCCTCAAAAGCTTTTCTTTTCTTTTTTTTTTTTGAAAACAATGATACCGGTACGTGGGATTGTTAAACCACAATTTATCCCCGACTCGTGTTAGGAGGCGATAACGGGAAGTTTAATGGTTTCCACCAATATACCAAATATCATTCATTTTTTTTTAGAAAAAGCTCATTCCTATCCCCAGCGGAGTCGCCACTGTGATGTACCCGATTTTTGAAATCAAACGGAGTCGCCACGCCATTTTTGTTTTAAGGGCCAAAACTTTGAAAAATGCCCGATATTAGAGATTTGGGTTCGGAGGTCACGTTACACGCCGGGAAGGACGTTAGTGTGCACCCGGAATGCCTCGTGAAACGAGTCTTCCAAGCTTAAAAACCATTTGTGTGTGTGTGTGTGTGTATGGTACTTTGGCCAAAATAAGTTGAAACTGAGGAAAGTAAAAATTGGGAATTCTTTATTAGACTTTGGACAGATCCCATGATTTTTGGTGTGATTTTTGGGTTGAGATTTGACACTCAAAAGATTTTTGGAAGTTGAAAACCATTTCTGCCAGAAGGAAAAAGGCAGTGGACACTTAATTTTGAAATGGACTTTAGGGCTTGAAAACTCCAAAATCTGGGAAAAGTCCGAGAATGAAAAATGTTCAAAATACCCTAAATAAGGTTTCTGTAAAATAAATTTTCATTTTGGAGATGATTTGAGGACCCAAAACCTTCTGGAAATCTCAGATGTGAAATCTGGACTTCCAGAGACTGATGAACTGACCTTTAAAGGAAAATTTGAAAAATGGAGTTTTACTCACGCAAAAAATAAAATAAAAATATTTCTGGAAATCTCTAGATGTTGGATACAAAAAGTATTTTGTAGTCAACACCAAATTCCAAGTTTATGTATGTCCAAAAAATTAGACCATGGACAGAGGTCTTAGAAAATTGCTACTGGACAGCAACTTCTCAAGAAGGAAAAACATGATTTTAAAGGGGGGGTTTTGCATCCATGCTTGTCCCCATTTCCCTAGGCTTTTATTAGTGATCACTAAACATTTTAGTGGTGATCTACTATATCAAACCATCCTTGGGGTACATTAGGACTTCAAGCATTTCATTTGCTTGGGAAGGGGAATTTCATCCTTTGAAAGAAAGATTTTGTGTATGAAAATGATTTTTGGAAAACACTTTTTAGTGAATGATTTTTAGAAAAACACTTTTAAGTGAGTAAGAAAATGATTTAGACCTTTTAAATGGTCATCCATTGGAAATTTATTCCAAGGTGACTACATTTTTAGGTCAAGCAAAGATGAACAACAAATGAGTTGATGAACAAACTACATCTTTAAAGCTTGAGATGCATGCATGAAGGAGAGAGATTTAGGGTAGGAAGAGGGAGGTTATACCTATCTTTCCTTGTGTATGAGCTTGGCTTGGGGAGTATCAAGATTTGAATGTGTTTAGGGTTTGTGATTAGAGTTGGTCAAAGAGAAAACAAGTAGATAACACTTAAGTTCTCTATGTTTTCTCTCTAATCCTCCTCTTTGGTGATGGTTTAAGATTGAGCTTGTGTGTTTAAGAGTATGAATGGGAGTGATTTGAGAGTGTTGAAGTGAGATTGGGAAAGACTCAAGAGAAAATGGTGGCAATCTAAGGATTCCCACTGTTTTCTCTTTGTTTTTCCAGAGTGTGCTGTTGCTGTGTCAATTGTGTTGTGTAGACTGAGAGAGGAGGGTTCAATTTATAGCCCTCTGTGAGAAGCAATCATATCCGCGCGGAGGAGGTTTGCTGGCGTGCACTGTTCATCTGCTACAGTGCTGGCTTTTGGACAGAGGAATATTTTCGTAAAATTCCAGCCAGCTTTGTTTTTCAACTTGCCCAATTCGGATTTTTCCAATTTCTTTTGCTTTTTGAGATTCTTTTCTTGGTTTAACTTTAAATGGCAATGCCCATTTTACCCTTACTTTGTTAGAAAAGTTAGGAATGTTAGGAATGTTAGTAATGTTATAACTTTCGTTAATTTTCTAACGAAAATGCTAACAAATTCAAATTGGAGCACTTACACCTAGGGCTTGGTACACCAAACTCAAATCCTTCCTTCTCACTTTAAGGTTCTCCCCTTCCATTTTCGATCCGTCTCTTTTCACATATACTAAAAACTCGAACCACATTCTTCTTCTCGTTTATGTTGATGATATCATTGTCACCGGTCCGTCTCACACATTCATTACCTCTTTTATCACTACTTTGTCCAACCGTTTTTCACTCAAAGATCTTGGACTTCTCTCTTACTTCTTGGGTGTTGAGGTCACTCCCAATGCCAAAGGACTCCTTCTTTCTCAATCCAAGTATATTCATGATCTTCTTCCTCGTCATGATATGATCAACTCTAAACCCTTTCCCATGTTGGGTTTTGGGGTTACAAACGCAGCGGAAGATTTAACAAATAACAACAAAACCCTAGCCCTTAAATCCGTCTAGCATAAAATATGAAATCATATGGAATAGATTTTACATACCTTGTAGCGATAAAGTTTGTTCAAAACGAATCTCAAAATTCAACCTTTGAATTTGATAATGAAACTTGGATCTTCTTCTTCCTTGTTCTACCTTGGTGATGAATCAACAATGGTGATCTTCAAGCTTTAGGAGATAAAGTAATCGCCCTCTAATGGTGATCCACACGCGAACGAACCAAGAACAATTCTTGTTGTATTGCTAGATGATCCCCGATTGTTGAATCAATATTCAACAATCAATGGATGTTGGTAGAATGAACAACCTTGGGAGGATGCAAATGCTTTGGGAAATCATTCAGACAAGGATTGGGGCGATGACAAGATAGTCTATGATCCAGACCTTGAGCCATGTTATGTTAGTGATCTACACCCACAACAACCTGAAAAACAACCCTTGGAGGACGCAAATGAGAATTTTATCTATGAAATCTCCAATATTAATTCTAAAGAGGGATCACTAGAAGAGCAGCTTTTGAGGCCGCAAAGGAAAATTTTGTCTATGAAATCTTCATTGTTGAAGATGGATCGCCTTGTGAAGATTTGAGGGGGTGTATTGAGAAGGTGGAGAATGCATATAAAAGATGGCTCGAGCAATTCATTGAGGAGCTTGAGCTTGAGTTTGCCCTAGATAGTGGTGAGAAAAAGGATAGTGAGGATGAGGACCTTCAACCCACTGACACTTTCGATGAGAACTCGCCACATGTGTTGGCGAGAGAGAGGCGGGATGGCCCACCACGTCCTCCAGATGTTCCGGTGCCGGGGCCGGACTTTACATATGTACGGGGCGACTCGTCGAGGCGAAGGGTGTCGGTACCCGTGCCTGAGCAGGCTCATGCTGCCTATCGGGTTGACCCGGATGCGCCGGTGAGTGTGCTTACTCTTTTCCATCTTGGCATCTTTTCTGTATTTTTCTCTTTTGTTGAGTATGACTGTATCTCTTTTGCTGAGCGTTTCTTTGGTTGTTTGCTTGCGTAGGTCTCGGGGAGATCCTTTGACACGTTGACCCACCGTTACGTGGAAGATGCTGCAGGGCCTGACTTATGATGTCATGTATTTGAGGGAGAGGGTCTTCTGGCAGCATGGCCCGGGTGTGCCCCCTATGGCTCCGAGGGATCCTCCCTTTGGGATGATGCATCCCCGCGACATGGATGTGATAGAGTACGACAGGTACCTTGGCGACGTGAGTGCCGAGGAGTTTATTTTGTTCGAGGAGTACGGGACCTTCGTCAGTAGGAAGCTGAGGACGTCCACCTTTTTGTGGGAATGGAGAAAGTGGTTAGAGGCCACAAGTAGAATAGCCCAAGAAGCAAAGATATAAAAAGTTCCATATGTTGCTAAAGGGTGTGATAAATTTGGTAATATATATGGGGATTGATATGAATATAAGGACCCGCGAAACTATAAAGTGAGCTAGAGGAAGAAAAGTGATGGTTAAATCCAAATCGGGTCATAGTCGTGCTAACAAATTTATACAAATGATATTGTCAGGAAACTAGGGCTGTAAATGAGCCGAGCCGAGTTGAGCTTTGAAGTTTGAGCTTGAGCTCGTATAAAAGTTATTGAGCTCGAGCTTTTCTCAAGCTCGAGCTCGAGCCTAGTATGACTGTTCGAGCTTGGATTGAATTGAGTTTCGAGCTTTTCGCGAGCCGTTTGCGAGCTTTTCGTGAGCTGCTCGAACTCGAGTATTAACGAGCCGAGCTCGAGCTTGGACTTATTTTTTGTAAAAATATGAAATCAAATGGGCTTTATCGAGCACTAATTCGAGTTGTAATCGATCTTGAGCCTAAACGAGCCTAAACAAGCCATTCGCGGACAAAATTCATTCAAGCTTTTTAACGAGCTTAACGAGCCGAGCTCAAATGAGTCGATCTCGGTCAGAGCTCGTCGAACACGAGCCGGCTTGAAAAAAAAACGAGCTTGAAAATCGGTTCGAGCTCGAGTTCACCTCGAGCCCACTCGAACTAGAGCTTTTACGAGTCGAGCCTGAGGCGAGCCCGAGCCAGCTCATTTCGTGTAAAACCACTACGGGAAACAACCCAAATAGGTAACATTTATTGTGCTTTCATTTTATTTTATTTTGTAATGTCGTGTCTGTTGGGTTTTGGGGTTACATGCGCAGCGGAAGATTTAGCAAATTACAAAACCCTATCCATGAATCCATCTAATCATGAAGAGATTAAAACTATGAAATAGATTTACTAACCTTGGTTGCGAGTTTGTCTTTCGTATACGATTTGTAATTCACCTTTTGATTTGTAGACGAAACTTTGATCTTCTTCCTTGTTCTTCTTTGTGATGAATCAACAATGCTAGACCTTCAAGCTTTAGGTGATAAAGCAATCACCCTCTATCGGTTATTCACACGCGAACGAACCAAGGTCTATATCTTGTTGGTTGCTAGATGATCCCCGATTGTTGAAACACTTTTCAACAATCTATGGCTAATATGGAACTGAATCTATGGTGTTTTGATCTTTGATTCGTAATCAAAATCAAGAGATTTGTGTTTCTCAAGCCCTAAAATTCATATGATGAGGTAAAATGATTATATTTATACTTTATAAATATCCCTAACCTTTAGGGAGAAGAGTCATTTTCCAAGCCAAAACGGAACTGCTAAAACGGGGGCTGGGCGGTCGCCCATATGCATAGTTCTAGGCGGCAGCCCAGTTGTACAACCTTTTTGTCATCTTTGGAAAACTGGGCTGGGCGGTCGCCCACACCTTCCCGGCGGTCTCCGAGTTGTACAGCGGTTTTCACCCTTTTAGAATATCATTGTGGGCGGTCGCCCACTATTCCCTTTGGTGGTCGCCCAGCTGTACATATCCATATTTGAGCCATTTCAATCCGTTCTTTGTGGCCTTTAGGAATTATATTTTATGTTGGTAGTGAGTTGAAACATCAACCTCACAAGACATAAATGATCTCTAGCAAGTCATTATGTCCACCCAATTAAATATAACATCAAAGCTTGATTCCTTGATAGATCAATATTGTCACAATCCCTTTATCACACGATGTCATATTGAACATAAGTCATGGTCCACGTCAACTTATATTGTTCAATGTTTTCTCGATTCCGAATATGTTGATAATCTAAGTGCATTTGATCTCTATTGCAAATCTCTTGAGTGTGGCCACACATTTCATCAACACTATTCATCAAGGGGCCCAAACAGACATCTCTCTTAATGAGGGACAAATCCCATCTTGACTTATCATTCTTCCCTACAAGAATCCAATCGTGCCAATATAGCCCTTATTGCTATCCTATAAAAGATAGTGTTAAACTACATCAAACACAACGTTCATCATGTGGAAGACGATGATAATCTCAGATATAAGGATTTCAATGACACGACTATCATGAGATTTAATCATGACATATATGACCATAGACCATGTCATAAATCTCATAGATGGGTCGATCTAGTACTTTGTTCTCTAACAAGTACCGATAAGTGTAATGTGCATCCCTATGCATATAATCATTTTTATGATTATCCATTACCAACTTATACTAGTTATTCACAATAACTAGGGACAAATAATATTATAACAAAACATGTAAAACATAAAATACTCAAGATAAACATTCTCTATTATAAAGGGTAAAGACGATTACATAACAGTATTAGTTATAAGTCAAAATAACTATACGCCTACACCAACAGTGTCAACCTTTCAACCCAATACATGCTTTTATTTATATTTTTATACTCTTAGTATATAGTATATTTTGAGTTTTGGGGTAGGCAATGTTAGTTTTGAGTCACTTTTTATGAGTCTCAGCCTGTGGTGTTATTGAAAAAAAGATTCAACTACTTAAACCATTGCAAGGCCTTGTTGAAAAATATTAAGTAGTTGAAAAAAAAAAAATTTGTTGAAAAAATTCAATAGGTGTTGAAAAAGATTTTTGGGCCCATTCTTGCCACGTGTCGCGATTTGATTGGGCGGTTTTGGCGCTTGAAGTACACTCTCCGACAGTGGCGCGTGAGGCGCCATGGATTTTGTTTTGTTTTTTTTTGTTTTTTTCTGATCTCGCCACTTGGCACATTCTGATTGGTCACTGAATTATTATTTTTTTCAAATTTCATCCGAATTTTTCAAAGGCAATTTTCTTATATAAAAAAATTAAAAATTAATTTTTTTCACCAAAATTCATAAAATAAATTTCTCTATAAATAGAGTCTTGTTTCATTTGATTTGGACACAGAAAAAAAACACTTTTTTTCAATATAAATTTCTCAATTATATTAAAAAATAAAGAATATAAAATAAAATAAAATAAGTATGAAGTATTTTTTTTAACTATAAATGATAATAATAATAATTATTATTATTATTATCATTAATAATAATAATTTTTTTTAATTAATAATAATAATTATTATATTACTAATCATAAAAATAAAGAATATAAAATAAAATAAAAATGTTGGGTATAAAATGATGAGTTGAAAGGGTGTTGAAAAAATATGGGTGTTGAAACTATTGTAATAATTAAGGGTTAAAAGTTAAATGGGGTGTTGAATAATTAGTTGGAGGAGAGAGAAGCTGATGTGTCGAATTTTAAAGGGTGTTGAAAAAATGAGGGTGTTGAAACGACTGTAGATGGTCTTAGAGCAATACTCTAAGTGCATTTGATCTCTATTGCAAATCTCTTGAGTGTGGTCACACATTTCATCAACAATATTCATCAAGGGGCCCAAACAGGCATCTCTCTTAATGAGGGACAAATCCCATCTTGACTTATCACTCTTTCCTACAAGAATTCAATCGTGCCAATATAGCCCTTATTGCTATCCTATAAAAGATAGTGTTAGACTACATCAAACACAACGTTCATCATGTGGAAGACGATGATAATCTCAGATATAAGGATTTCAATGACATGACTATCATGAAATTTAATCATGACATATATGACCATAGACCATGTCATAAATCTCATAGATGGGTCGATCTAGTACTTTGTTCTCTAACAAGTACCGATAAGTGTAATGTCCATCCCCATGCATATAATCATTTTTATGATTATTCATTACCAACTTATACTAGTTATTCACAATAACTAGGGACAAATAATATTGTAACAAAACATGTAAAACATAAAATACTCAAGATAAACATTATCTATTATAAATGGTAAAGACGATTACATAACAGTATTAGTTATAAGTCAAAATAACTATACGCCTACACCAACAGTGTCAACCTTTCAACCCAATACATGCTTTTGTTTATATATTTATACTCTTAGTATATAGTATATTTTGAGTTTTGGGGTAGGCAATGTTAGTTTTGAGTCACTTTTTATGAGTCTCAGCCTGTGGATTTATAGGGGGGTATAAATAGTGTTGCCCTACAAAAAAATAGAAAAATTAATTTTTTTATTCTTTTCATATTTTGGGATGTTGACTAAATTCTAAGATGATTTGAGGATATTTTAACTGTGAATCTTGAGTGTTATTATCAATATGCGGACGTAATTACATTGAAACATGTGCATTATGATATGATTAATTCACTTTTTACTTTCATGTTATTTTCTTGATAATTGTTACCAACTTATAAGACATCAATAGAATTATTTTGGCATTCTCGGGATCCCTAAAATATATTTGCATAAATGTCAATAATACATCAATTAGGCTACTCATGAAGTGGTATATGGCTATATTCTTAGATCCCTTTTGTGAGTCTTTAATTTTCTTGTCACTTATAAATATTTTCGACAAAACCCCTTTTTAGCTTTAATAAAAGTGAAAATCTCTCAAAAAGTGAGAGGTTATCAAAGACTGTCGTTTGCCTTCATTTTGTACCCACATTATCTTACTCCTACACTTATAAAATATTTTCTCATAATTTCAAGAAAGTAAAACTAAAAAATGAAAGATAAATTATGAGTTTTGTTTGGGAAATCAATGGATTGAGTGAAAAGTGGTCAACAAAAAAAAAAAGGCTCATGTATTGTATTGAAAAGAGGGCACGTGCAAAATATTTAGTGAATAATATTTTTCGTAATCTTTATATATGCAAAGCAAAAGAAAAGAAAAAAATAAGATGAAGAAATTCTGCAAAGTCTTACCCTCTTGTACGTTATTGAAATTGTGATTCAAAGTGACAAAGGAAATAAAGGAATGTGATAAACCCCTTTTTTATGAAAGTATGCAAAATTTTAAATTTGAATGTTGAAACATGGGTTGACATGAGTGAGCGGAGAGATATACTCAAAGTGAGAGTGAGAGTGAAAGTGAAGATATGATAACTTTAACCTTATTCTTTTTCTACATAAAGACTACTTAACGGACTTAGACATACTTACCGTCAACCATGCACCACTCAATACCAGAAAATACACCACCACCACCATCACGGTGAGCATCAAATCATCAATACAACCATCAACGTAACAAATTGCATCCATCTCTCCCAAAGATAAACAAACTAAAATAATCAAAATCACTACTCTCTACATACATATGTCAGTTCAAGATTCTTATTTTTTTTTCTTTTTAATTTATCTCATTTTAACGTTTCTAGTTGCTTTATTTTCTAAAATAGAAAACGAACTCACTTGCTACACTAACAATAACAACTCATTTAATATTTTCTAACAACTTTCTCTTTTCTACTTTACTTTTCATATTTTCAACATTTATCTTTTTTTAGTTTTCGTGCAAAACCAAACTAGGAATATTAAATTGGGACGGAGGGAGTATTACACATAGAAACCCAAATATAAAGAAGACAACCCATGAAAAATTACAACCCATTCTATATCTACCATCCAACAATCTCCACGAACAAAGAGAAAAAAAAAATCAAATTAGGCAACCCAAATATAAAAAAACACGTACAAATCAAGATTTCAAGAGCCAAATATCAAATCTTTGAAATCTTAGATAAAATAAATAACTTCAATAGTTCTAACCCAAATCAAGCTTCCTTTTTTGCACCCCAATTCGACCTCCCTCCATCGCTGGATTCAAGAATTTTTGTTAGTAGAGCAAAAATTGCGTCAAGTTTCAATGGGGGAAAAATAAAATGTAATTGTATTTTTTTCTTTTATCTTAAAGAGGGCAAATTTCAACAAATTGCACTAAACCTCCAAAATTTTAAAAATTTTGCACAAGTAATTTTTTATTTTATTTTTTAAACCAATGGGGGTAATTGCCCCCCTTTGCCCCGTGCTAGATCCGCCACTGCTTCCCTCCTTGATTGACCTCCCTCATTATTTGATTTCTAAAGTTATTAATGTCTTCCTGTTAATTATTAGACCATTTGCAATGGGGTTATTGAAAAAAAGATTCAACTACTTAAACCATTGTAAGGCCTTGTTGAAAAATATTAAGTAGTTGAAAAAAAAAAATTGTTGAAAAAATTCAATAGGTGTTGAAAAAGATTTTTGGGCCCGTTCTTGCCACGTGTCGTGATCTGATTGGGCGGTTTTGGCGCGTAAAGTACACTATCTGACAGTGGCGCGTGAGGCGCCATGGATTTTTTTTTTTTTCTGATCTCGCCACTTGGCACATTCTGATTGGTCACTGAATTTTTTTTTTCAAATTTCATCCGAATTTTTCAAAGGCAATTTTCTTATATATAAAAAAAAATTAAAAATTAATTTTTTTCCACCAAAATTCATAAAATAAATTTTTCTATAAATAGAGTCTTGTTTCATTTGATTTGGATACAGAAAAAAAACACTTTTTTTTTCAATATAAATTTCTCAATTATATTAAAAAATAAAGAATATAAAATAAAATAAAATAAGTATGAAGTATTTTTTTAACTATAAATGATAATAATAATAATTATTATTATTATCATTAATAATAATTATTATTTTTTTAATTAATAATAATTATTATATTACTAATCATAAAAATAAAGAATATAAAATAAAATAAAAGTGTTGGGTATAGGATGATGAGTTGAAAGGGTGTTGAAAAAATATGGGTGTTGAAACTATTGTAATAATTAAGGGTTAAAAGTTAAATGGGGTGTTGTTAGTACCCGACCTGAAAATACCCCTGATAGGCATTAAGGAACCTCTGAGGAACTCTCAGTCATTTATGAGTTTCAATAGGCTCAAGTAATATTTCCCCGAAAGCCCTTATTTGTAGTTTTAGAATCCCGATAGACCAAATGTCAGCTAAAACTTCCGAAGGCCATAACTTTCTCATACGAACTCCGTTTTGGGCCCACCGCATATCAAATCGAACGCGAGAACAAGATCTACGCAAAGGTTTATTCGACCCTTCTCAAAAAGGTTCGATCGACCCTTCTTAGAAAGGTTCGATCGACCCTTCTCAAAAGTGCCGATCGACCCTTTTCAAAAGTGCCGATCGACCCTTCTTTTAAAGTGCCGATCGACCCTTTTCAAAAGTGCCGATCGACCCTTCTTTTAAAGTGCCGATCGACCCTTCTCAAAAGTGCCGATCGACCCTTTCAGTTTTCCCACATCACTTTCGTAACCGTTCCTCCCCAATTCCTTTCACTATATAAACCCCACTCCGCCTCACACTTTAAACACAGAATCATTCTACGGAAAACTCAAGACAAAACTTGAGATTTCCTCCATAGAAAACTTGAGACTAAACTCGAGTTTTCTAAGTCTAAATATTTTATCAAGAACGTTCTTCGAATCTTCATAGATTCGATCCGAAAGCCTTGCCATCATTAGGTAAGTCTTCTGTTTATTTTTTCTGTCTTTATTATTATTGTCTTTATTATTATGCTAGATTTATTGTTTGCATGCTTAGTATATTTTAATTACTTTATTTCTTGCTCATGTCATATATGCTAGATTTATGGCTGTTTTGATATATTTAAATATGCTATAGCCGAGGATGATCTAAGGTTTCGCCCAAAGAAATCCAATGGATCTAGGAACTATTTCTTTCCTTCCACCTTAGTTATAATTATCCCATGATCAACAATCCCCCAAGGATGAACGTTGATTAGTGCACCTTCCGAGGGCCTAACTCAAAGGTTCTAGGGTGTGATCATCAATAAATTCTTTCTCTCCCCTCCTCCTTATGCATGATCCCGTTTCTTCTATCTATTCCTGTAAACACCGCACACAACCAACACCCCATATGCTAGAAAGACCGATCTGTCGGGCAATAGGAGTGATAGCGTTTCTTCTTCTGTTGTAACTTGACCCCCGAACCCAATTACATGTTTAGCCTTTTTTCAAAGCTTTGGGCTATATCAAAGTGGCGTGGCGACTCTCAAAATTAAACTAATATTTTAATATGGTTTAAATCGAGTGTCACTAAATGAATATCCTATTTCGATCCGACTTTATATAATTAATTATTTCAAACTTCCGAATGCGCGTTGCATCGGGACGGGGTGTTCACAGTGGCGACTCTGCTGGGGACTGTTTTGAAATTTTTTCAAACTAAGTGGGTCAGACTTTCGTTTTCTTGTATGGTGTTGTATTTTACTTCCTTTTTCTTTTTCTCCTATTCTTAACTGCTGCATTGCATGCATGCATCTCATAAAAAAATCTTTCTCTTTTTTCCTTAAAAAAAAGAATTAGACTTTTTACTTCACACTACCACTAGAGTCCGTGTCACACTGCACAGACACCCTTTAACCCATCGGAGAAGCCAAAGTGCGGGAAGCGTGGTGATCATGTTGCCTCCCTTCCGAGTCTCACTTGGCCATCCACTCATCAGTGCGCTTCGGCTGCACGGTGGGAGCCCGAAATCTAACCCTTGTGTCACCCACTTTGCTAAGAATACACTCCTTGTGACCGGTTGGTTTGACTAGCTTTTTCATGTAGACAATTAATAAGGTCTTTATGTTGAGTCACTACGAATCAGTGATAAGTCAAGATCTATAGAGAGAAAAGAGCACAAAAAATTTGATTTCCTTTTAAAGGATGTGCCATGTAAGGTCAAGTGCTTGTTAAAAGATCTTGTCTTATCATAGGTCTGTAGTACTTCCCATAAATATCATCTTAAATGTCTATATGAGACGGTTAGTCGTTAGGATCCACCACTTTAGGACCTTTAGTTAGTTGCGAAAAAGGGGTATCCCTTCCAACCAAGAGTAGGTTCTATAAAATAGAGGGCTTTTTTGTAAATAAAGTGCTTAACTATCCCTCATTTCTAGGACCCTCCGAGGTCCGCTCCTCATTTCTAGGACCCTCCGAGGTCCGCTTCTCATTTCTAGGGCCCTCCGAGGTCCGCTCCTTATTTCTAGGACCCTCCGAGGTCCGCCCTTCACTTCTAGGACCCTCCGAGGTCCGCCCTTCACTTCTAGGACCCTCCGAGGTCCGCCCTTCACTTCTAGGACCCTCCGAGGTCCGCCCTTCACTTCTAGGACCCTCCGAGGTCCGCCCTTCATTTCTAGGACCCTCCGAGGTCCGGTCCTCATTTCTAGGACCCTCCGAGGTCCACTCTCCATTTCTAGGACCCCCCCGAGGTCCGCTCTTTACTTCTTGGACCCTTCAAGGTCCACTCTCCATTTCTAGGACCCTCCGAGGTCCGCTCTTTACTTCTTGGACCCTTCAAGGTCCACACCCTCTACTGCGGACCGCCCTAGGTCCAGTCTCTCTAGCTTGGACCGTTCAAGATCCACTCTTTGACCCTTCGTGGTGCTCTTCCTATACTATGTCCACTCTCCCAATCTTGGACCATTCAAGGTCCACTTCTCATATCTTGGACCGTTCAAGGTCCACTCCTCATATCTTGGGCCGTTCAAGGTCCGCTCCTCTTCTCTTGGACCCTTCAAGGTTCACTCCTCTTCTCTTGGACCCTTTAAGGTCCACTCCTCTTCTCTTGGACCCTTTAAGGTCCACTCCTCTTCTCTTGGACCCTTTAAGGTCCACTCCTCATCTCTTGGACCCTTCAAGGTCCACACTCCTCATATCTTGGACCGTTCAAGGTCCGCTCTTCTTCTCTTGGACCCTTCAAGGTCCACTCCTCAATTTAGGACCCTTCGAGGTCCACTCTCTCTATCTAGGACCATTAAAGGTCCACCTTTCCACCTGAGACTCTTCGAGGTCCACCCCTCGTCTCTTGGACCATCTATGGTCCATTCCTCTACCTTTGACCACCCACGGTCTACATCCTTCAAGTTAGGACCCTCCAAAGTTCTACCTCTTATCTCTTGAACCATCCGCAGTTTGCTCCCTTAACCTTAAAACCATCCATAGTTTAGATCCTTTATCTCTAGCACCCTTCAGCCAAAGACCCACCTAGATCAAACCTCTCTCGACCCATATAGATCAAACCACCATCTAGGGCCTACCTAAGCCAACTTACCAAGTCCGATTAGCTCGTCTAGATCACCCTCACTTATATTTGACCAAGGATCGAGTCATCTTCCTCTCCTTTTTTCACCAAACGGACTCTTTTACATTCATCCTCTCTCTTTCTCTAAACTTAACCCTGGTTGTATCATCAATCGGGGCCCCTCGAACTACGGTGACTCGAGACTCATACCTTAAATGGTAAGGGTTACGTAGGCAACTTCAGCCCGGTCAAACTCTCAAGTTGTGGAGATCAACTATTTTCTCGGAGATGCCTTAAGATTAATTGTGAGTCTAATTCAACTCATTGATTTGACTCGCCGTATGTTCTTCTGAGTGCATCATGTCTATGGAGAAAAGCATTGGAGCCCTTAAAGAAGTCTCGTACATGAGGTTGGGAGTGATCAACCTCCTCAAAGACATGCATGAAATTGAGCAATACCATTTGTCTTTCATTCACGAGTGCTTGAGAAGAGATCCTCCTCCCGCGCAATTCCGAGTCCCTATCATCCACATGCTTATGGTCCCACTTATGGTCCAACACATCGAATGTCTCATTCGGGATGCCCGCCGTGGCCACCAACCAACGAAAGGCACCAATACCCGAGAAGGAGATCAACAAAGAACATTTTGATGACTTAGGAATGCACTGTGGGTGAGTTCTTCGACATTTTGGTGGAAAAGAGTTTGATCAAGCCGCTCGAGAATTACAAGCCTATTAACTCGAGATCTAACTTGGATACATCCAAGTTTTGCAGATACCACAAGTACATTGGGCATACCATCGACAACCTGTAAGCGGTGAAACGCTTGATTCAAAATTTGATCAACCAAGGCCTCATTAATGAAGAAGCCCTCGTACTTCAATGAAGGATTTAGATTCATTCAGTCTTGTAGGTTCTAGTGTGTCTTTCTTACTTCCACTTTGGGCATTGATATGTAATGTCCACTTTAGATTAGTTGCTTCAATAATAAAAGAGTCTTTCTTTCTTTTCTCTCTAGACTTGAGACATAATATCGCATTACTTTCAAGAAGAATTGTTTTATTTATAATTATCACTTGATTGCTAATCTCACTGATTAACCCACCGGCTAATAAAGTAAACAATGAATGAATGCTTTGATTGGAGTAAACAACTCACCGTCCCTTCCTTATATACACCATCTCTATACATCCCTCTCTCATACACTCTTCCCATACTCCACCATATACTTTCCATACACTATCGCGGACCCTCTCCTTGTACACTCCCCTATGCTCCCTCGAGCCTACACTTCCCCAAATACACTCTCCCACACTTGACCTCCTTTCCATATGGTCAAGACAAGCACAAAGACCGTTGTTGCTCATCATCGTAAAATAGCCGCTCACGCCACCGCAATTTAAAGAAGATGCAAGGAGTTGTTCCTATCCTTCACAAGTGCGCATGAATATCAACTTGGGGCTCACCAACCCCCAATCTCGCGTCTCCTCTGATTTTCCATTCGATCGATAAGCTTTCATTGAATATGCTCACATATCTTTCTTATGGTCCGAATATATTCTGCCTTACTTAATAAGTCGGTTAATTGAGTTTGCATTTATTTTAAATACTCTTTTGAGAATGCTATCCAGTAGCAATTGAAGTTTAAACCTCTCACCATAGGAAGCCATAACCTTATCCTCACTAAATAATACCCTTTCATTTCAAGATCGACAAGTTTTGAGACCCTAAGGAAGAAGCCCATACTAGGGGCTCCCCAGACTCACAAAGGAAGTAATCACCTCCAAGCTCAAGAAAGGCGGAATGCAAAAGAAACTCATACAAGAGGCTCCCTCGAAGGGACCACCTCCAAACCCAAGAGGGAAAAGGTAAAACCATCCTAAGGCATACACTAGGGGCTATCGCGAGCAAACAAATCCGAAGGCTTTTCTCGATAAGAGGGTGTTAAAACAAAAAAAAAAAAAACAACAACAACAACAACCTCCATCACTCCGAAGTGAACCTCCCATCTCAAAGGTTGTGAAAATGAGACGTCGAGTGAAGATCCTATCATGATCAAGTTACCTGCTGAAACCACAACAAACTCGCGAGAAGAAGCAACAAAGATTCCCTCTTGGACAAATCCCATAAACCCATTCCAAAGTCCATCCTCTCACTTTTAGAGGATCCCATCACCACCCTTGACCTTGTCAAAATCAAAGTTAACCTCACTCTTAGAGGTCCTGAAGAGGCAACAACAAGAAAATCCCTTCACCTTAGAAATCCCAAACACTCAGCAAAAGGCCCAGCCGACCTCTCACTTTAAGAGGTCATGTTAATCATCACCTAATGATCGATCGCAATCCACCGCTACCGGATGGCATTCTCAAAAGATTATTTAAAAGAAATGCATATTCAGATTTTTGAGTCACTTGTTATCCTACGTGAGCATATTACATATTCTCTCAAAAGTTTGGGAACTCGTCCTATTCTTGAAATTCGTTCATTCGACTCCTCAAACACTGTCTGCAAAAGTCTCACTGGGGGCTTCGCATCCGTGCCTCTCAGCGGCACTCCGGTAAAAGCAAGGAGACACGCGCCAGGGACTACTCCCCTCGGCTTGCGAGAACAAAGGAACAAAAAATCTTCACTTGAAGGAATGAAAAAATCTTTGGGTTATAATCGGTCAATTCCCACCTTTTCTTCCACCCCAATCTTTTTCTATTTTTCATTCTTTCCCATGAAGGAGATCAATGCAACGGCCCCGCACCACAATTACCACCGAACAGCAAGAAGCAACAACGGAACATCCTTCTCCTTCTAAAGACAAGCCGATTTCACCTTCAAATCAAAACATTCATTTGTTTACCTATATAATTGGAATTTGATAAACCAATCGGTGAGGTCCATTCACGAGCAATCAAGATATAATTACGAATAAAATAATTCTTCAAATGTCTCGACAAGTCTTCTTTTTCTACATCATAGGAAAATAGAGCCAAACACTTGTCTTTCCGTCTGCAGGGGCTTCCATACACTTTTCCACACCTTGTGATGCTTATACTCTCCCAAAAGAGTCAAACCCAAAGCGAAAGTGTCATACACGAACTCGGGATCCATTCCCACCTTCGAAAAAATGCGCCCCTGCACATATACATTTCCGAGTCTTGTCCAGCCGGATTGACCATTGTTCGAAACGAGGGGTCGCCCGTGGCCGCAAGATGTCTGTCTGCAAATAGGGATGCATTGAATCTCTCCAAGCCGGGAGCTTTTGTTAAGCTATTCTCTCGGGCTCTCTTCGTGTTTGCTCCGCGTCATCAATCGGGGCTTCGCCATTCCCTTCAGGTTTGCTTTGCATCATCAACCGGGGCTTCGCCATTCATCATCAATCGGGACTTCGCCAAGGTCACTTCATCAAACATTGGGGCTCCCTCAACAAAAATGGGTCGACTATGTGCTCTAACAAAAATCGGAGTTCCAATGAAGTCATATCTAGCATGAAGGGCATCCCTTGTCATCAAGATCAGCATGTGGCAAACTCTTTGAGTTAGTTAGAAACATGATTAATCATAAGGCCTCTTTATCAAATAAACATGCTTTCAAAATACTGTCCTCCTTGGTACCTTGTTTACAAAAATCACTCTTTGGTCTCCACAAATTTTCAAATTCTTCAAATCTATCAAAAACGTATCTCTGTGACTCTCAAGATGACTCGGCCCTTATCTCTGGACATCAAACTTACCTAATCCCACCTTCTATCATCGACACTTACTCGGCCTCGCCTAGTTTAAACCAATAACCTTTCTGCTCAAACTGCCTTGTTTAGACTTACCGCAAATGTAAAACCCTAGCCTCAAACCTAGGTGACAAATACCTCTCTAAACCCTAGCCTCAAGCCTAGGTGACAAATATCTTTCTAAACCCTAGCCTCATGTCTAGGTGACAAATACCTCTCTAAACCCTAGCCTTAAGCCTAGGTGACAAATACCTTTCTAAACCCTAGCCTCATGTCTAGGTGACAAATACCTTTCTAAACCCTAGCCTCAAGCCTAGGTGACAAATACCTTTCTAAATCCTAGCTCCAAGCCTAGGTGACAAATACCTTTCTAAACCCTAGCCTTAAGCCTAGGTGGCAAATACCTCTCTAAACCCTAGCCTTAAGCCTAGGAGACAAGACTCCTCTCTAAGCCTTAGCAATGATTATCCCAATCTTTTAATCGCTTGGTTCTTCGGCTCGGAAAGCCATAATAATCCCAATCAATTCACACAACTATTCTTCATCGATGCTTGTAGCCTAAGTCCTTTGGCAGCTACAGTTTCCCGCATTTTAGAGGTCTATCCTCCATTTCAAGGGTCCGTCCCGCATCTTCAAAGGGTCCGTCCCGCATCTTCAAAGGGTCCGTCCCGCATTTTAGAGGTCTATCCTCCATTTCAAGGGTTCGTCCCGCATCTTCAAAGGGTCCGTCCCGCATCTTCAAAGGGTCCGTCCCGCATTTCAGAGGTCTATCCTCCATTTCAAGGGTCCGTCCGCATATCAAAGAAAGGTCCGTCCCGCATTTCAGAGGTCTATCCTCCATTTCAAAGGGTCCGTCCCGCATTTCAAAAGGGTCCGTCCCGTACTTTCAAAGGGTCCGTCCCGCATCTTCAAAGGGTCCGTCCCGCATCTTCAAAGGGTCCGTCCCGCATTTCAGAGGTCTATCCTCAATTTCAAAGGGTCCGTCCCGCATCTTCAAATGGTCCGTCCCGTACTTTCAAAGGGTCCGTCCCGCACTTTCAAAGGGTCCGTCCCGCATCTTCAAAGGGTCCGTCCCGCACCTTGAAAAGGGTCCGTCCCGCATTTCAGAGGTCTATCCTCCATTTCAAGGTCCGTCCCGCATCTTCAAAGGGCCCGTCCCGCATCTTCAAAGGGTCCGTCCCGCATTTCAGAGGTCTATCCTCCATTTCAAAGGGTCCGTCCCGCATCTTCAAAGGGTCCGTCCCGCATCTTCAAAGGGTCCGTCCCGCATCTTCAAAGGGTCCGTCCCGCATTTCAGAGGTCTATCCTCCATTTCAAAGGGTCCGTCCCGCATCTTCAAAGGGTCCGTCCCGTACTTTCAAAGGGTCCGTCCCGCATCTTCAAAGGGTCCGTCCCGCACCTTCAAAGGGTCCGTCCCGCATTTGAGTCTATCCTCCATTTCAAGGGTCTCTGTCCCGCATCTTCAAAGGGTCCGTCCCGCATTTCAGAGGTCTATCCTCCATTTCAAGGGTCCGTCCCGCATCATCAAAGGGTCCGTCCCGCATCTTCAAAGGGTCCGTCCCGCACTTTCAAAGGGTCCGTCCCGCATCTTCAAAGGGTCCGTCCCGCATTTCAGAGGTCTATCCTCCATTTCAAAGGGTCCGTCCCGCATCTTCAAAGGGTCCGTCCCGTACTTTCAAAGGGTCCGTCCCGCATCTTCAAAGGGTCCGTCCCGCACCTTCAAAGGGTCCGTCCCGCATCTTCAAAGGGTCCGTCCCGTACCTTCAAAAGGTCCGTCCTGTATCTCAGAGGGTCCGTCCCGCGCCTTCAAAGGGTCCGTCCCGCATTTCAAAGGGTCCGCCCCGCACCTCCTTTGAGTCCGTCTCACATATACCTTCTTTGGGTACGTCTTGCACGTTTTCACTTTTCCGAACTACGACTTTGCGACTCAGCTCGAGTCCAAACCTCATATCCGCAAGATCATTTTCTTACCTCCTGAAATCCCTTTTTTCAGGACGGATCCTATCTTAATCGTCGACCCCACTTGTCTTACAAGAAGCGTCGCCGAGGGGCTACTGTTAGTACCCGACCTGAAAATACCCCTGATAGGCATTAAGGAACCTCTGAGGAACTCTCAGTCATTTATGAGTTTCAATAGGCTCAAGTAATATTTCCCCGAAAGCCCTTATTTGTAGTTTTAGAATCCCGATAGACCAAATGTCAGCTAAAACTTCCGAAGGCCATAACTTTCTCATACGAACTCCGTTTTGGGCCCACCGCATATCAAATCGAACGCGAGAACAAGATCTACGCAAAGGTTTATTCGACCCTTCTCAAAAAGGTTCGATCGACCCTTCTTAGAAAGGTTCGATCGACCCTTCTCAAAAGTGCCGATCGACCCTTTTCAAAAGTGCCGATCGACCCTTCTTTTAAAGTGCCGATCGACCCTTTTCAAAAGTGCCGATCGACCCTTCTTTTAAAGTGCCGATCGACCCTTCTCAAAAGTGCCGATCGACCCTTTCAGTTTTCCCACATCACTTTCGTAACCGTTCCTCCCCAATTCCTTTCACTATATAAACCCCACTCCGCCTCACACTTTAAACACAGAATCATTCTACGGAAAACTCAAGACAAAACTTGAGATTTCCTCCATAGAAAACTTGAGACTAAACTCGAGTTTTCTAAGTCTAAATATTTTATCAAGAACGTTCTTCGAATCTTCATAGATTCGATCCGAAAGCCTTGCCATCATTAGGTAAGTCTTCTGTTTATTTTTTCTGTCTTTATTATTATTGTCTTTATTATTATACTAGATTTATTGTTTGCATGCTTAGTATATTTTAATTACTTTATTTCTTGCTCATGTCATATATGCTAGATTTAGGGCTGTTTTGATATATTTAAATATGCTATAGCCGAGGATGATCTAAGATTTCGCCCAAAGAAATCCAATGGATCTAGGAACTATTTATTTCCTTCTACCTTAGTTATAATTATCCCATGATCAACAATCCCCCAAGGATGAACGTTGATTAGTGCACCTTCCGAGGGCCTAACTCAAAGGTTCTAGGGTGTGATCATCAATAAATTCTTTCTCTCCCCTCCTCCTTATGCATGATCCCGTTTCTTCTATCTATTCCTGTAAACACCGCACACAACCATCACCCCATATGCTAGAAAGACCGATCCGTCGGGCAATAGGAGTGATAGCGTTTCTTCTTCTGTTGTAACTTGACCCCCGAACCCAATTACATGTTTAGCCTTTTTTCAAAGCTTTGGGCTGTATCAAAGTGGCGTGGCGACTCTCAAAATTAAACTAATATTTTAATATGGTTTAAATCGAGTGTCACTAAATGAATATCCTATTTCGATCCGACTTTATATAATTAATTATTTCAAACTTCCGAATGCGCGTTGCATCGGGACGGGGTATTCACAGGTGTTGAATAATTAGTTAGAGGAGAGAGAAGCTGATGTGTCGAATTTTAAAGGGTGTTGAAAAAATGAGGGTGTTGAAACGACTATAGATGGTCTTAGAGCAATACTAAAGTCAAATAAGATATTTACAAATTTTTTGATACAAAATAATTTGTCACTGTTTAATTGGATGTTGTAGTTTAATTTACTAAATTCAAACAATGCCAAATTATTTTGTGCCCAAAATTTTGTGTGCTTTCTTTTTGCCCCTATCTTTAATTACTCATAAGTTATTGACTTTTAAATAAAAAACTTTGACCAATAAATTATTTGGCAAATGAAAACAACCAATAAAAACAGACATCTTCAAATAGGGCTTTTATCAATAAGTCTATGAGATATGGTGAAATCTAACAATAAAAACAGCACATTTGGAATTTTATCTTAGAATTCCTGAGTTGAAATCAAAACTTCCCCTGAGGAACTAAGGGCGGGTAGTCAAACTTTTGATGACTACTATAATGAAGAAAATGAATTTATCCAGGGAAAAAAAAGACATGGCAAGAGCGCGGGCAAGTCTAAAGGAAAAGGCTCCAAAAGATATTGGGGAGGCAATAAAAGACACATGATAACTTTTATTTCTATGTCTTCATTTTATTTCTTTTTGTTGCTCTTTTATTGTTTCATGATAGTTTTGGTTTAGTCCCCCATCATATTTTAGTTTCGTATTTTAATAAAATTTAAGGTCTTTGAAGGCCTTTTTGATTTATTTTTTTAAAAGACCGTAAAATCCTTTACCCTATTTATAATAATTCTAAATGACAAAACTGTCTCTCCCTCGATCTTTACTTCATCACCCTCATTATTCAATCGGCAACAAGCTCCCGCACCTCCTTCCCTGATTTCACAACCCTAAATTTACTGAAATTAACAAGAACGATTTGCGATGGCGGTGGTTGGAACGAAGATGGTGCCTTTAACGATTGTTCATTGAAATCCATGCCATCTCGCCCTGATTCCGACTGTAGTGAGCTTTTAATTTAGTTTATAACTCCACACTTAGTTGGAGTACCCATTGGAGGCCACTGAAGTTTGAAGGAAGAGGAATGACTTTGAATGCTCTTTCGATTGTGTGTGTTTTCTTTTAACTTCTGCAACCACATTATCAGATTCAAAATGCCTTCTTTCTCTCTCTCTCTCTCTCTCTCTCTCTCTCTCGTAATCATCATTACAATCGACACTGCTATTCATATAAACCTTTCTCTTATCCACATTCACTACTACTTCCTGTCCTTCCCTGCAAACTTTTACCAGATCCCATTGAATCTACTTGCGAAATTCCATTAACTTCAGCCTCCAACCCATTCAATCTCCTGTTGCCTTACCCCATCTGATTCTCATTTGAGAAAGTTTTCGCACCTAAAGCCAAATTTTCCCTCAATACCCCCTCATTCCTTCTGATTTCAGGAGCAAAAGACTCAAAATTGACCTCGGGCGACTAGGAAATTGACTTTACTATTCAAACTGTAATACCCTTTCAGTCGAGCTTGTGCTTTATCCAACAATGATTAGTTGTAATTGAGCCTAGGCGGGGTCGACGACAAGTTAGGCTTAGGTTTTGTGTTGAGCAAACAAGTGAATTAGAGCAAGTCACACAATATGAAGACGACTCAGTAGACTTAAAATTCAAAAGAACACAATCCCTAAACAGGAATAAAAACCTTAATTTTAATATGCCAGCCAGAAGATCCACCTCAGGAAGATATGAATTCCAACAAGGAAATAATCCACAAAATAATCAACCAATTCTTGAATCAGAAATTGAAACAGAAAACCAATATGAGACGAACAATATTGGCATAAAAAGAAATGAAAATTTTACCCATCCGTATGAAGATAGTAATTTTTCAATAAACGTGATAAAAAATGAATTCAAGCTAGACAAAAAAGTTTTAAGAAAAGATTTTCAAAGCGAAGAAAATAAAGAAAATAGAGAATTATTCTTCAAAACATACGATGAGAAAGAACAAAAAATAATTAAAGAAACATATTATGACTTTTGTAAAATACAAGAAATGCATGTACCATTCTTTGGATTCCTAAATGACGAATATTTATATAAAATAACCCCAATAATTCAAAAAATTAGAAAATGGTATAAAATAGCTCCAAACCAATTACCAAGCCATGAGTATTACAAAGGAGAAAAAACCCCTTTAGAACCAACTTATTTTGGTAAAAATGGAATAAGTCATGGAATATTACCAATAGTTCACCCGGACCAAATAGAAGAAAAGTTAACCAAAGATTTACATTTACAAAATAATTGGACAAATTTATCCTTATTTACAATTGGACAACAATTAGACAGAGTAGAAGATAAAATAGACAACTTCACAACTGGAGTAATAGAAACAAAAAGAGAAGTACAAGACCTCAATTTAATAGACTTTCTTACACCCGTTAATAAACAACCAGAAATAGGAATTATATCACAAAGATATACAGAATACTCAGAATTATACAATAAAACACCATCAAATAGAAAAGGAGAAGAACCAATGAAATACGTAAAGCAAATACCACGTGCAAAAAATCCATTTAGAGTATCAGGAGCTAGACCAACATTACACAATCCTTTAAACGACTTAATGGAAAATATAAAAAAATATATACAAGTAAAAGAAGAAACAAGTATAAGCCAAAACATCAGAGTACTAACTGAAAATAATGAAGAATCCTCAGAATCAGAATCAATCCTATCTTCTGAAGATAATGAATATGCCACCACCAATAATAAAAATCAACACAAAATGATATCTATACAAGACATAAGAACTTTTCCTAATTACAAAAAAGAAGCAGAAGATTTGAAAATATTAGGAGACCAACAAAAATCTTACAACGCAAAGAACATATATGAATGAAATATTGATGGATTAAGTGAAATGGAAATCATCAATAAAACAAAAGAGATGATAATTGTAGGCAATATTTACAAAACACAAAACATTACGGAAAGACAAGCCGTAGAAAATATAATCCTAGGTTTTACTAGACAATTACGCACCTGGTGGGACAAATTATTAGGAAATGAAATAAAAAATGATATTTTATCCTCTGTAAGAATAGATGCTCAAGGACAAACTTTATTAGATGAACAGGAAAGGCCTGCACCGGCACAATTAATAACCCTGATATTCAATATCACTACCCATTTCATAGGAGATATAGATTTATATACAGAATGAAACTCAGAAATACTACAAAATTTAAAGTGTAGAAAATTAGAGCAATTCAAATGGTATAAGGACAATTTTTTGCAAAGAGTTTTTAACCTGGCAGACCCAAATAACATCTATTGGAAAGAAAAATTTATTACAAGACTATCAGGACTATTTTCAGAAAAAGTAAAAGACACAATAGAACAAAAATACGGAAGAATCTCTTATAATGAATTAACCTATGGAGACTTAATCACCTGCGTAAATATTACTGGCTTAAAACTTTGCCAAGATCAAAGATTAAGCATTAAATTAAAGAAAGAAAGTGCACAAACACGAAGAGAATTAGGACATTGGTGTGAACAATTTGGATTTGATAGAATTCAGCCACCCCATAAAAAGATAAGTCACAATCCCTATCATAAAAACAGCACTTATAGAAGAAAACATAGAAAAACTAATAAAAACTACACAAGAGAGCCTCCTGAATACTATAAAAAATCAAGCCATAATAAAAAGTATAGAAACAAATACAGCAACAAGAAATACAGAAGTAACAAAAACTCGAATACCCACAATAAAACAATAAGATGTTTTTTATGTAAAAACCCGGACACATAGCTAGAAATTGCCCAACAAGAAAACAAATAAAACAAATTTGCAATAACCTCAACATAAAAGAGATAGATCAAATAATATCCCAAATAGACAATCTTGAAGTAACAACCACATAAAATGAATATTCTAGTAAAGAAGACCCCTCCTTCAGCACAGACAACACAGATAATGAAACTGAAGAAGAAATTACTGAATGTCAAATTGGTTGCAAAGGAGTTTGTATGTGTACTACCAAAATCAATACTATAGAACAATATGATGAAATACTAGAAAAAATTAAAGAAATCAAAGAACCAGTAATAAAACGAAAATTCTTAAGACAATTAGAAAAAACCATAAATGAAGAAAAACCAGAACCCTCAACGCCATCCCAATACGAAGATGTCGTACAAATGTTTCAGAACAAAAAGAAACAAATTTCTTCAGTAGACTTGCAAAAAGAAATTAAGGAAATAAAGCAAGAAATAAAAATATTAAAACAAAATAATTTAGAATTACAAAAATCACAAAAAGAATTAGAAGCAAAAATGACTTTACACGAAATTAAAAAACAAATAAGTGCAACTTATAAAGGAGAACCTTCCCAAGCAAAAAACCTGGATAACCATTTCCAAAACCCTTTCTCAAACTCGACAAAAAAAGGAATAAAAATAAACACTAGAGAAAACACAGGAACAGAAACAGATTCTTCAACAGAAGAAAATACGGAAGGAAGCATATATGCAGTAACCAAAGTCAGATTTCAAAAATGGTATGTCACCATAAAAATGACAATAGAAACTTTTCAATATGAAGGAATAGCCATGCTAGACTCTGGAGCAGACTTAAATTGTATAGAACAAGGCATAATACCTTCTAAATATTTTATTAAAACAAAACAAAATCTTTCCGCGGCAAATTCTTCCAAATTAAAAGTTAAATATAAAATACCAGAAGCTCATATATGCAACAATAACATTTGTTTTAAAACAAGCTTAATACTTGTAAAAGATTTAAATACAAAAGTAATATTAGAAAATCCCTTCTTACAAATGTTATATCCTTTTAAAGTATCCAAACAAGGAGTAGAAACAAGAATATTAGGACAAAAAATAATATGTAAATTCTTATATCCCGTTTCTAACCATGATGTGAACAATATACAAAGAACAAATGTATCAAAAATAAATTCATTACAAAAACAAATTGAATTCTTAAAAGAAGATTTACATAATACAAAATTAGAAGAAAAATTACAATTAAGGGAATACAAAATTACAATCGAAAAAATATTAGAAAAATTTGAGAAAAACCTATGTTCTGATCTCCCTACAGCATTTTGGGAAAGAAAGAAACACGTTATAACTTTACCCTATGAAAAAGAATTTAATGAGAAAATGATTCCAACAAAAGCAAGACCAATCCAAATGAACCAAGAATTATTAGAATATTGTAAAAAAGAAATAAGGGATTTATTAGACAAAAAATTAAATAGAAAAAGTAAATCACCATGATCATGCTCGGCCTTCTATGTAACGAAAAATGCTGAAATTGAAAGAGGAGCACCGAGATTAGTAATTAATTATAAACCTTTAAATACAACCCTCAAATGGATCAGATATCCAATCCCTAATAAACAAGACCTATTAAAAAGACTTCACAATGCATCTATCTTCTCAAAATTTGATATGAAATCAGGATTTTGGCAAATACAAATAGCAGAACAAGATAGATATAAAACCGCATTTACAGTACCATTTGGCCAATATGAATGGAATGTGATGTCATTTGGAATAAAAAATGCTCCAAGTGAATTCCAAAAAATCATGAATGAAATATTTACACCTTATACTTTCATTATAGTTTACATAGATGATGTGTTAATTTTTAGTAAAAATTTAGAACAACATGAAAAACATTTAAATATATTCTACAAAGTAATGATAAAAAATGGCTTAGTTTTATCCAAGGCCAAAATAAAATTATATCAAACAAAAATAAGATTTTTAGGACATGAAATAACCAACAACACTATAATACCAATCCAAAGATTCATAGACTTTGCAGATAAATTCCCCGATGAAATCAAGGACAAAACCCAATTACAGAGATTCTTAGGATCATTAAATTATATAGCTGATTTTCTTCCAAAAATAAGACAAATTTGTAAGCCTCTTTATGACAGACTGAGGAAAAACCCAAAACCATGGACAAAATAACACATAAATGTAATAAAACAAATTAAGTTATATGTAAAACAATTATCCTGTCTAACAATATGTGACCCAAACGCACCAAAAATAGTCTCTACAGATACCTCAGACATAGGATACGGAGGAATATTAACTCAAGAAATAAATGGAAAAACTCATATAATCAGATACTACTCAGGAATATGGAATGAAACCCAATCCAAATATTCAATAATAAAAAAGGAAATTCTTTCTATAGTTTTATGTATAACAAAATTCCAAGATGATTTATTAAATCAAAAATTCACAGTAAAAGTAGATTGCAATGCTGCAAAAGATGTTTTACAAAAGGATGTAAAAAATTTAGCTGCAAAACAAATCTTTGCCAGATGGCAAGCCTTATTATCAATTTTTGATTTTGAAATAATTCACATTGCAGAAAAAGACAATTCTGTCCCAGACTTCCTAACAAGAGAATTCCTGCAAGAAAACAATGGAAAACCCTAAGAAACAAAAATTCGAAATAGGTTCTTCATCACAATCACAACAAACACTAACACCAAGAAAAAAATTTTATCAGGAAACCATCAATATGGCTCATAATCAACAAAAACCTGTAGGATGGTCCATGAAGATTAACGACCAACTTATATATCTAAATGATATGAATTACTTAAACCATTGTTTCCACAAAACAGAAGTATTGTTAAAAGAAAGTAAAAACATCCATACAAAAATACCAATTAGTAAAACGACCGAACTTAGATATCACATTTTTGATTTAGAAGAACTTTTAGAATACGAATTTGCTCATAAGTACAAACTCTCTATTAATGCAAATATTTCCGCACTAAAAAGAATTATAAAATATATAGAAAATGATTATAGAGGGAGTTCTAGACAAAATCCTTTGCTAATACCAGACTAATTTTATGCTTACAGGATCTGTCACAATGACCCAATTTATGACAATTTTTAAAAACATCAGGCGAAAAGAGAAAAAACTCCTAGATGAAATCAAAATCCTTGAAGAAGAATTAAGAGATGAAAGAAACAGAGATCCATATTTTTGGACTAATTTAGAAACTGCTCTAAATAATGCAATTTGATATAAAAAACAAAGACTTAAATTGCTTTATTGTGAACTACATATGCACCTTTTCAGTAACATTACAGGATAAAAATGGTTTTGCAGAATGATTACAGGTTCTTCAGCAAAGAAAAAAGATAAGAAGCCCCTGTTTGCCATAGCTCTTTCCTCCACAAAACTCCCCATTTTCATTCCTGACAAAACCCCCAAAAATGAAAACAAATTTGAAATGTTATCTCCTTACAAAACCCCTTTGTCATCTTCATCTTCACAAACTCTTCCACCTAGTCCAAGCCAACAATTGACCACTTATAAACAAACCCTTGACCAAAGCCCAGCTCCTCTTATCCAACAAATTACACACAGTTCATATCCAAAAAACACACCACCAACTTCCTACTTCTACAAAAATTATTCAGAATTTGTCTGTGTTTTAGAACCAGAATTCTTTGAAACAAATACGAAATGGCATCCCTACCAAATGTCTGAATTCCTCCTTCCCAGTTCCCACAATTATTTACCTGATAATTTTTCAAAATCCCAATTCTATTACGAAAATATCCTCACCAAAATAAAATCAACCACTTTCATTTATTCCGCAGATCATTTGGATCCCTCCAAAATAAGATACTGCAAAGTAAAAATTTTGAGATTTTTAACCATCTCTGATTGGGGACAAAAGCCCAATGAGACAAAAGATTTGACCCTTCCAAACAATATGGCTTGTTTTAATTATTGGGACTATATCAATGCCTGGTCCCGGGCCTTTCTCAAACAAAACAAATCTTTTTCTCTTTTCTATTTTTTTCTACTTTTCCCATGACTTTCCTTATCCAACCCCATATTGGTTTAATCTTTGGTGGACAAAGTTTGGGCTGGATAAACAAATTGTTCCATCTTCTACAAAAATGGCCTTCAATTTATGAGCCAAACAAATTACTTATCCAGAGGAAATTGAACAATCCCCCATTTGGGCCCAATTTTGTCATAACTTCCAAGTCCCTTGGATCTTCATGACAGAATTTGACCTAAAAGAGGAACAAATGTGTGAGTGTGTACAAATGGGTTTACAAATGGGTGCCCCAAGGCAATAAAAGTGTGAGTGCAAGCACAAAACAATCCTCCCAACACTGATCAGGAAATACAAAATCAAGTGGTGGGACAAAACACCCTTATCTGACTGCAGCTCTGAAGCAGTCACAAAATACTTTGAACAGAAACCCCAATTTCGCAATAGTATTCCACCTAAACAAGCCCAACAAAACGAAGAATTCCTTCGAAGAAAACAGCACATCATGGTCCAGATGGCCCAATGCACAAATCCTGGAGACCTTGACAGACTAATGGCCCAATTAAGCGACGAAGGAAGCTCATCTTCTACAATACCTGACGAAGCTCTACCAAATGATGACATGTTCACTTAGGTCCAATTGGAAGACTTATGAGACAAAATCATATACAGTTCAGCAGCCAGACAAGCACTAATGGGAGACAAAGAAAAAGAAAAAGAAGATAAAAGAAAGAAAAGCAGCCGCCCACGAAGCCAGTGCACATCCACTTTCTTAGTGGAACAAAAGTCATCCCATACCTGTCAAATGGAATCCACTTTATTAGTGGATATTGCTTTTATTTGTAATTAAGTGTGTTAGTCAAAAGTGGTGGATCCCTCTTTAGAGGACAAATGCGCACCGCACATGTGGCGTGATCCACTCCTTCTTTGTAGTATAAATAAGGAACCTCTTCAGTCGAGAGAGGCAAGTTTTTCTTTTAGGTTTCTAGTTTTCCCTTCTCCCTTCTCTCTATATATCCCTCTCTCTCTCAAACCATCGACTGTACACAACCATCCACTGTATCATCCCTTGTAAATTACAAAGTTCTGTATCAATAAATAAGTAAGTTGTTCTTACTTTCTTTGTTCTTTATTTTCATTTATGCTTTCTTTTAGTATAAAAGACTTTTTAAATTTATAAGGTATATCGGTATCGGAAACCAGCCAGCGTCAGGTGTGAAAACACTTTTAAGATGATTAAATCACTCATCGCAGCAGTATAATATTCAAAATTTATACTGTGTGGCGGGTAGAACAATGACCACGTATCTTACAATAAAAAAGTCAATTTCACTATTAGAAAAAAGTCAAAATTACTGTTTAACTGTAGCAATTTAAATTCCATAGATTTTCCTTTAGATTAGTGTATTTTTATTTGATATCTTTACTATTCTCATGCTTAGTTTTAATTAATCGATCCTCTGCTTTATTTTGTATATATATATATATATATATATATATATATATATATATATATATATATATATATATATACGAGTGCAAGCCCAAGTAAGGATAGTGCGGCGGCCAACCCAAGCGAAGAACCCAAAAACCGTATTGGGCCAAAGATTATACGATGTAATTAGTTGTTTTTAATTTTTCTTGAATTAGTTTTCTATTTTAATTTGCTTCTTGAATTAGTCTTTTAGGTTAAGAGTTTCATGGTAGTGGGAAAGTGGGTATTTAACTTGCTCCCTACTTTTAGCTAATAAGTTAGAGGTCTTTGCACGTAGGAGTAACTTTAGGGATTGTGTTAGTTGCTTTGTATATAAATATTTGCTATGGAAAAGGCTCATTTTAAGTTTGGCCAAAATCTGTGACTTACTTTTTATTTTCTTTCTCTTTGTCTGGAGTGTAGTTCCTACTCGAAAAGGATCATTTGTCTTGATACTCTATCATTTTGGTGCTCTCGTTGAGAGAAAATTATGCCTCCAAAGAATGATCAGTCCAAGGTTGCTTGGGAAGAACAAGCAGCTTCCTTGGGTGATCAATTGCAAGCGCTCCGTGTCCAAATTGAGAGCATGCAATCCCAGGTAGCACTTACTACCCCCATCCAAGAATCTCTTGCCCACCTCACTACTATGTTGACTGAAATGAGGACCGAAAAGAGAAGTTTTTCCCCAAATTCGGGCTCCTCGTCAACTACCCAACCCACAATCAATCTTCAACCATCTAATCCCCTAGCTTCGCCTAAACCGCCTAAACTCCGACTTCCTCCATTCGATGGCTCAAACCCCTTGGATTGGATATTTCAAGCCCAACAATTTTTCGGTTATTACCAAGTGCATCCAGATCAGCGACCCGACATGATCTCATTTTATATGCAAGGACAAGCTCTAAGTTGGTTTATGTGGATGAGGCAGAATGATCAGCTCAGTTCATGGCTGGCATTTATTCGCGCTTTAGAGACGCGATTTGGACCTTCAGCGTATGACAATCATCGGGCTGCTTTGTTCAAACTAAGGCAAACAGGTACCGTTGACGATTTTCAAACTCAATTTGAAAACTTATGTAACAGGGTCAACGGCCTTCCAGCGGAAGCCATCTTGGACTGCTTTATATCCGGGCTCAAGCCAGAGATTCAAAATGAGCTCGCACTAATGAAGCCGACCATAATTTCATTGGCAATAGGGCAAGCCAAATTAATCGAGGCCAAACTCAAAGACAATCGCAGCCGGTTCTGGAGCAGCCCCCGTTCCATCTTAGGAACAAACCCAACCAGTAATCAGTCCCTAAGGCCACCAATAAACCCTTATGTTCCCCTCTTAACAGCTCCGCCCAAGCCCAACAACCTTCCCCAATATCGCAGACTAAGCGAAGCCGAGGCCCAAGAAAAACGAAAAAAAGGACTTTGTTTCACTTGTGATGACAAATGGAGTCCAGGTCACAAATGTAAGGCACCCCAATTCTTGATTCTCATGCCCGACGAAGAAACGGAGGTCCAAGTTGCGGAGATAGAAGCACCTTGCAGTCAAGGAGAGGAATTGCAGATAGAGTGTTTGGAGAGGTCCCATATTTGAGAAGGCCAACCTGAAGAAGCGAAGGGGGAGTTCCATTTGTCATCTGCCGCCTATTTTGGGTTGTCAGGTCCAAAGACTTTAGGTATCCAAGAAGAAATTCGTGGGCAAAAGTTTTCGATGTTGATAGATTCCGGAAGCACTCACAATATTATGCAGCCCCGAGTCCCGGAATTTTTACAATTATCTGTAGTGGCAGTGCCAAAATTTTCGGTGATGGTTGGAAACGGAGACTTCATTTCATGCCGAGGAAAATGTGCAGATGTGAAGGTTAGTGTGCAAGGTAAAATATTTAAAATTCCTTTTTTGATCCTACCAATTCAGGGAGCAGATTTGGTTTTAGGAATGCAATGGTTAAGCACACTCGGTCCCATTATGGCTGATTTTTCTATTCCAAGAATGACATTCAACTATAATGGCTGCAAGATTGTTTTAGAAGGTGTTTCAGGTCTGGAAGAGATCACTCCTCCTCAACTAGCCCGCATGTATGTTGTTGGGTCTATCATGTCAATTCATGCCGTGGTGATGCAAAGCCCCCAGCCTACACCCTCACAAACAGAACCAACCCCAGCCTGTGCACAACAACTCAAGTCACTTTTACATGAATTTAATCCCATTTTCGAGCAGCCCACTGATTTCCCTCGCGAAAGACCTCACGAACACCATATACACCTCCTACCAAACTCCAAACCCGTTAACGTCAAACCCTATCGATACCTGATGGGTTAAAACTCCCACTTGTAATAAAAACACCTCACAAGTGTACGAGTGTCGTTGTGATATCGTACACAAGTAAGGGGTCGATCCACGAAGAATTGTTGGGTGATTAAGTCGATTTGAGAAATGTAAGACGAAAATAATAAAACACTTAAAAAGGGGAGGGGTTAGGATTTTTGATTATAACACACAACTACAAGGATCAAGAATTAACATTAAAGCTAGGAGTAACAAGTAAATAAAGAGAGCAATTTCAAATAGAGATTAAAACAATAATGAGAAAGGATTCCATGGATTGGATTTCATTTAATCACAAAATACTATGCCATTAATTTAGAAAAATATATTAACTTCTATCTTGGGTTCAATCACCAAAGTCACGATTGGTACGGTAAGGCCGCCGGATTTCAATCTATTAAATTCTATTCAATCACTTTTCGCAAATCAAGTCCAAGTGATTAAAAAAGAAAGCTTTAAGCTTCAAAGATTTTATGAACCAAAACCCATTTGGTTTCAATCAAGATAACCCTATGGACTTCATCATCTAGCAAAAGTCTAAGTCAAAATTCCCAAATCAATATAAGAAATTGACACTCATAAAGTAAAAAGGGCAAAATTAGGAATCAACCATAATTTAATCCAAAAAACTTTCATTAAAATAGCAAAGATGAACAAGACATAAATTAAATAGAGAAAATAATTAATGGCATAGCAATAGTGACAAAATTACATCCAATCCATGAAATTAAGAGTTTAGCTACACATATTAAATATTAAATACACAAAACTAATTAATAAAAACATAAAGAAAACTTATCTTAAAGAAGAAATTAAAACCCCAAATTTTCTCTCTCTACCCTTGCCTCCTCCTTCTTTCCCAAAATCCCCACTTAAACCTAAAATACAACTTTTCTATTTATACTCCCCTTGGAACAAAAGGCTATAGGGCTTAAATTAAATGAAGCTGAGGGCCAAAAAAAAACAATTAAACAATTAAGGCCCAAGCAAAACAATCAGAGGCCCAAATCTGCTTGGTCAACGAGGGAGGTCAACGAAAGCCAAGTTGCTGGGAAAGGAAATTGGCCTTGGCGTTTGGAACTTGGCATGGGCAAGGAGACATGGGCAGCCGCCGTAGTCCTTGGGCGATCGCCGTAGGGCCTCGGCCAAACAAGGGCGGCCGTTGAAGCAAGGAGGCTGGCGCCAATGAGTTTGTTTTCTTTTTCTTTTTCCTCTTTTCTTTTGGTACTCCCTTTCGCTCCTTCTTGAATTTTAATATTTTTTTCTCCACTTTAAATCACCAATTTTCACCATTTCAACCTGAAAATAAAACAACACTAACAAAACAATTAAACAACTTTTTTACTCGAAAATTTTGCAATAAACAGATTTTAGAACGCATAAAATGGATATGAAAACACATCCATCAAATACCCCCAAACCTATCTTTTACTCGTCCCCGAGTAAAATAAAACACAAATATACTAAAACTACCCATAATTCTAAAACTAAAAATGACTAAGCAAACAAATAAAAACATATTTTTGGGTGTTATTCACAATATAAAAAGTTTGTCACCATCGGTCTCAAAATTATTTCCAAAATTGCAATCCATCATGTGCCATCATAAACATAAACTTACCATTGCACTAACGCATACCAATTATGATTATTTTCACCGTGAAGAGATGTGAGGGGGGGATCATTGCCAACAAAGTAAGATACTTTATGGATTCACTAAAGAAATATCCTAGATGATGATGCAAAAAGCATAGAAGGGTTTCCATAAGCACTTTCACACAATTGTCAACCCGCTTAATCCATATTGGGAACATGGCTTAGGAAGTTATCTAGTTTACATAAGCACCTCACTACAAGCTAGCTTTTCATTCAAAATGTAGCTTCACCATCTCCCTATCATGGCCATTTCAACTTTGACATATTTAAGGGGCAAGATAAACAACTAAGCACAAATTAGTGTCTTCGTAGGTACAAGAAAGTTAATTCAATCTCGGAGTAGGAATCGGTACCAAGGATTTCATGATTCAATACTTGACATTACTTTGTGCTTTGATCCTTGCCATTCCATAACTCTTCTTTACGAAGACACTATTATTTTCTTTTCTTTTCTTTTCTTTTCTCTTCTTTTTTTTATTTTTTTAATTTTTTTTTTGAATACTACATCAAATATACTTGCCCCTTATCAACATTACAATCCCACACTCCTAAGTTGACCACATAAGCCATGCCCAATATCTCATAAACTATTGACTTGTTATTGACAATTGTGCAATCGTGTTCTAGCTACCTCGGATATGTAAAGTAATCCCATAACGGTTACCTAAATTGGTGACCATGATCCCGTGCAAGCAAAGTGTTGTGGTGAAAAAAATAATCAAAGTCCATGTTCTCCATCCGGAGTCATCCCATCTATCTATGTAAGCACACACCACCCATACAGCCCCTAGACATAACCTATGTCATCCATGGAATGCCCCTAAGACCTATCAATGCCTTTGACTCTGTTTGTGTATCTCACAAATTCTCTCTGACTAATTTCCCTAGCACAAGATAATATTAGTTGCCACTTGGTTTATATAGGACCCTAGGAATAAACCCTAAACCTTGAAGGAGAAGAGAACCCGAAATTAGAACAAAACATGCCCGACCCAGGAATTCGTCCAGCTAGTTACATGGGGTGCCCATGGTTTCAACCATGCCTATGATTCTTGCTGTCCAACACTCATCAGTCGGCTTCATGGCCTGCCCATGGTCCATGATTCTCCTATTTCATGATTTCTTCCTTTTTTCTTCCAATTTTACCCTTTGTCTCCATATCCTAACAATCTCCCATCTGTAGACAAAACCAACTCCCGTGACTACCTTCATCAAACTCTCAAATGAGAATGACATCCAATCATTGTTGTCAATTCCTTTTGCGACTGCACTAAGTCACCAAGACGAGTTGAAGTGAGCAAGTCTTGACTTATTGCCGAATTCCTTAACTTATGTCTTCCCCCCTGCGATCCTCCTTGCAGCCATCCCCGCTTCGCCTTCTAGTACCCACCTATAAACAATGTGATACCAACATGATTACATGATATTGGTCCTTCCATGTCTCCTAAGAAACTGATCACATCTCTAGTTCTCGCGGAGAAATATGGAAAAAGAGAGAAAGTGTGTGTTTGAATGAGAGGTAGGGAATGGAGGTTAGGATTTTGTTTAAGGGGGTTGGAGCATTTTGGGTATTTAAAAATATATATTTGATCGGGTCAATGAGGTTATGGATTTATAAGAAATTTTGATTTGTGCTTACTATTGTATACTATTATTGTATGTGGCTTTTAGTAAATTTTTGGGTTTTTATGAAATTTTACTAGGTATGAAGGGGATGAGTGGAATTACACCTTGTTTGTAAAATGAAAATTAACCATTTATATTGATATTTTGGGACAAAGGGTTATAAATGCGGCGCGGAAGCGGAAGTGCAACAATTTTCAAGTAGGGAAATCGTTGATGTCGTAATGGTTCCGGTGAATCGGCGATCTATACTTCCAAGCTCCGGCATACATGGTGTAGGTTCCTCAATTTCTTTTTCTTATTCTAATGAGCGTTCGTCTTCCTTAACACCTAGTACAATGTTGTCGTCATTACTAGCCCTTAAATTTACATTATTTGAATTCAATTTTTAGGCCTTATGTTGGTAATAACTGACCTTGATTTTGTTAACTTCCTGTTTTCAGTCTGATTCTTGTATGTGGGTTTTGTCGAGCTCGATTAATCGTCCATTTTTTAGGTTGTTAATTTCTTCTGATATAATCCATCTGCCCTTAAATACTACTCCCTCCGTCCCAAAATAAATGTCAAAAAGCATTGAAATTTACTCTTGATTAAGAGAAAATTTGAATTTTTTTGGACATTCATATTGGGACGGACAGAGGTATTTAATCTTTCAAACAAAAAATACTTATTGAAAAGAAATTTTAGTACCTTAGCATCCATCTTATGAACTTTTTGAAATTTTATACTCTGGATATGATATATGATAAATTTGAGTCTGAAAACCTTCTTTCAATGGACAATGATTTAAGGACATTTTTTTTTGACAATTAGCTACGGGTGGAAGGGGTCTTTGTTTAATGAAGTAGAACTTGTGCATTTTTTATTCATGTGTATACAATTAGCGTTAAGGGTATGTTTGCACGTTTTCTTACTTCTTTAAGAGTTCGAAATTACAAATTTGCCTTACTGATTGCTTAGTTATTCGGACTATCTATATTCATGTTTATGGAAATAATTAATTTCTTTCCTCCTTGTATGTTCTGCAAGGTACTATCATGTGAAATAAATTAGATGGTGTAAGATTGACTAATCAGACTGTTAGCTATTGTGATTTTCTTCCCTTTTGTCGCCTTGGTCCCAATGAATTTGGATTGTACTTTGGTGCTTTAGGTAGTCTCATCTGACTATTCAAACATTTTAACAATTTTTTTTTTCTTTACTACGCTTAGTTTGATACAATTATTACTCCCAATTAACTCACTCTTGCAACAACCCTTACTTTTTAATAGATTCATCACAAGGTTAAGTTTGGAAGTTTAATAATTTGAACAAACCAATTTTAGAAATAGGACTATCTTCTTGGGACAATCATAAATGGAAAGTGGGACTATCATTTTGGGACGGAGGGAGTATTATCTGTCTATCTCCAAATGATTTTAGACCAACTACAATGCTGTGAAGCAGAGGGTAGAACTAAATATCAACTGAAACAATGCCATTTAGCATTCTTGTTGGAAATCCCCTCTCCTTAATCTGGTAGTGGCTGCAGATGTATCTAAGTTAGCATATGTGGAATAATGAGTGATTGAACGGTTTACCCTAGAGTTTTTTATATTCCTTTTAAAGGTTATAAGGAGACCAACGACCTTTCCTTCAAGATTTATTGATGAATGGTGTTCTCTCTGACTTAAAAATTTGATCCGAGCAGCAGAAGAAAAATAAGTATGGTTATTAGGTAGACTGCTGCAAGTTTACAGTGATGTTGCAAATATTGTCTGTATCTATGGGATATCTGTCTTAAATTTGTGATATTTGTTAGTTGAATTTGGTGCATAAGCAAGAAAAAGTGATTCAAATCAAAGTATATAGACCATGTGCGATGAAACTTACACGTCAGTCGAACATTCAGAGTCACTTAGGGTTCTTTTGGTATCCAGACCAAGATTGGTGGAGTATTATATATTGAGGTGCTATAAGTCCCCTCACTATTATGAATCAGGACAAATATTCCTAATCTCAAACACAAATCGGCGTTTGGTAACAACCAGATAAGAATGGTCTAATCTTGATGTCGGGCATATAAATATCAATTTTTTTCAACAATAGCCCAACCTACCATTCTCCCAGTATGCACGAAAGCATGTTTTTCAATTTTGTTTGTTCTCTTTTTTAAACTACTTAAAATTCAAGTAGTAGATTTCTAAACTAAAATGCTCGGCTAGGTGACAAAATCCTTAAACTGGGAGAGCCCATGGATTTTTTTGAGATCTATTTGGATGGAGAACATGTCATCCAAGAGAGAGGGGAACTCTAATTGAAGATAACTAACATAGTTTCTTTGTCGAACATATTGACCAAATTTCAGAACCCTGAGAACTAACATAGTTTCTTTATGTAATGAAGAAACAAAAGAAGAAACTTAATTGGAGAGGGAATAAGGTTTTTATATATATGGCAATAAAACTTAAGAAGATAGATCAAAAAGCATTCCCTTACAAATCTACAGAAAATCCAGAATCAATATTTCGATTGATAAAGCACAGGAAAAGAAAGAAGAAGCAATTGGCGCAATGGTTGGATGCAATTGACATCACAACGATAAAAGCTGACATCCATGTTGAATGAAAGCAAATGGGTGTTGATGGTTTCACTAGGATTATGGCTTTGGAAACACAAACGCTACCATAGAGGATAGAGACGGAGGAGGTTGCAATGGCAGTTGAACGCATTCAATAGTCATCATCACTCATGTTCTTTGAGGAGCAAGAGAAAAATTTCCCTGCAATTCGAAATGGCAAAATAGATTAGGGTGTGGCTAGGGTATTCAGTTGACAATACATTAAAGGGTATTTTTGTCCATATATTCTTTACTATCCTGTAATACACTCACTAATTAACTACCCTTCCCTGGAATAAATAATGAGGGGATAAGGAGGTTAATCCGTGTCGTAGAGATTAGTTATTCGGTTGCATATTATCAAATGACCGGGTTTCTGGACTACTATTCCAATTCAATGCCAAACCTTGCTACCATACGGCACCGTAAAGAATACTATTAATTGACTTAATCACTAAGCAGGAAGTCGCTTATTGTATCCGTGTTGTGTGCATTAACTATAAATGTGAGATTCATATTTGCACATCTTTGTTATACTTTTTAAAAAGTTCCTAAAGTTAATTAATATGTTGTGAATTGAGATAATTGGATAGGATTGTAGGTATATTGAAATAACAATGCAGATATACTATTGATCTATTGCACTTTTCTTTCAGTAATATAGCATTTTCTAAATCTTTCTCACTCGTAAAATGTGTCTTTTCTTTTCTTTTCTTTTGCAGAAATTGTTCTCTTTTCCCTTTGTCTGCAGTTCAAACCAATTTCTGCACCAGAATGCTTAATAGAGGACTCTCTCCTGAATCTTCTAGAATGAGTTCTGCCTCAGAGCTGCGCGTTTTTGCTAGAAGAAAGAAGATGAGAAAGACGGAATCGATCACCGACAAGGATGTTAAAATAGAACCACACGAGCAGAAAAGTTGCAGCTTACCCGACATAGAAGAATTTGCGTACGAAAAAGTCAATAACATATCCCAATTAAGGAACAAAAAGACAGTGTCAGATGCACCTCTTGAGAAAAGCAAAGTTGTACGTTTTCATATTCAAGCAGGACAACCACCTACTAATTGGAAAACGATTCTGGAAGGCATTAAAAAATGAGGTCTTCCGAAGATGCACCAGTGGACTCTATGGGGTGTGAAAAAGCAGGAAATTCACTTCCTCCAAAAGAAAGAAGATTTGCGGTTTTAGTATCTTCACTCCTGTCAAGCCAAACAAAAGATAACGTTAATCACGGAGCCATTCAGCGTCTCCTTCAGAATGATCTTCTTAATGCAGCTGCCATTGAAAAGACTGATGAAGCCACTATCAAGAATTTGATATACCCAGTTGGGTTTTACACTAGAAAAGCGAGCAACTTGAAGAAAATTGCCAACATTTGTCTCATGAAATATGATGGAGAAATCCCTAGTACATTGGAAGAGTTGCTCCAACTTCCTGGGATCGGGCCCAAAATGGCTCATCTAGTTATGAATGTTGCGTGGGATAATGTTCAAGGTATATGTGTAGATACTCATGTGCATCGAATATGTAATCGTCTTGGATGGGTATTTAAGAAGGGAACGAAACTGAAAACCTCATCTCCTGAGGAGACCAGAGAATTGTTGCAAATGTGGTTACCCAAGGAAGAATGGTTACCAATAAATCCTCTTCTAGTGGGATTTGGACAAACTGTCTGTACTCCTATCAGACCTCGTTGTGAAGTTTGTAGTATAAGTGAATTATGTCCGTCTGCTTTTAAAGAAACCTCAAAGTTGTCGTGCACTGTCAAAAAGCGTGGCACAGGAAGCAAACTTCAATGAATTTTCTGATAATGAACTGCTTTAAAGGAACCTCTTTTGTCGAAAAAAAATATGTTCTTCTCCAGCTTGTGCTTCAGCGTCCAGGTAATTCCCTCATTTTGAGTATTTGCATTTGGAGAATGATCTCTTTCTTTTGAATCCTATTGCAAAACTCTGTTTCTGCCCTAGGTCCTTCCTCATGTAAATTGTTGATCATGCGAAATATATAAGTTGGCTAGTTTTGAGTTCTTACAACCACCTACACGGTTCAGCTCCATTGTCATAGCTGTTTCCAGTCTGAAAATTGCCATTTTTTGACGTTGACTAGACCCTCTAGCTTTCGGCCATCTCAGTTGACCTAGCATTTGTCTATGATAACCCAAGCAAACTGATTGTTTTCTCTATTGACTTAAAATGTTTATCTATTCTTTTTTTAGATGAAAAGAGACGTGTGTCATTATCTCTTTTCTTTGTTGAGTCTTTGGAATGAGTTTGTATATATGGACATCTGACTGCTAATGTAATTACATATGTAAGGGCAAATTGCAATTTGGTCACCTATGTTTTGGTCACTTTTGCAATTTGGTTCCCGAAAGTGAAAAAGTTGCAACTCGATTCCTAAAATTTACGATTTGTTGCAATTAATGTAAAATGTTGCAACCCGATTCCTATCTATTTTAAATTCTGTCATTTTTAAATTTCTTTTCAGCCTTCAGGTTTTTTTTTTTTGTATGTTTTTTTTCAACTTCTTAAACTTTTTTTTCCCTCTCTTTACTTTGACAATAATTCATGTTAGCCGACCCCAAATATTTTGGAACTAAGTCTTTGTTGCTATTATTGTTGTTTGTTGTTGTAGTAGTAGTCAACAATTGCGGTAAATTATTCATAAAGTGTCAGAGAAGCAACAGCTAAGTATATCATCACGAACAGTAGGAATTGCAATAAAATATTATTGCAATTTTTTTAAGTTTGACGACTTCACTCATCACATCATAGCTCTCAGTGGACATTAAAAAATATGCAACTAGGCATTTGATATATGTGGTGAAGTTAGGAATTTTTGAAAAGGGGTCAAGATTGCTTTTAGGACAAATTGAGATATCCAAATTTAGCATACAAGGTGGTCAAAATAATAATTTAGTGCAAATTTTATTCAAAATTATGAGGGTTAAAATGTATAAATCCATCGGTGTTAGTAGTAAAAAGTCATTTTCTAAAACTTGAAGGTGCTAAAATTGACACGTTAAAAAATCCAAGGGGTCAAACTGCCCCTTCTCACTAACTTCCTCCGTCCCAGTTTAAGCTTCACCCTTATGTTTGGGCACAAAAATAAAAAAATGTTTATTTATATTAAAAAATAATGTGAGTGGGAAAGTGGTTGTGAGTGAAATAAATGAGTGGGATTGACAAATGGGACCCACAATTTAAGTACTCCCTCCGTCCCATAATATGTGACACAGTTACTGTTCCGCACGGGAATTAAGGAAAAAGTGAAAAGGTTGATGTGTTGTGAGTGTAGATAGTTGAGTAGGAGAGAGAATGAGTGGAGAGAATAGTAAATTATAATGGTGTTGTGAGTATTAAAATAATGTAGGAGAGAGAATGAGTGGAGGGAATAGTAAAGATTCTTTGCCATTTTAGGAAGTGTGACTTATCAGTGGGACGCCCAAAATAGCAAAGTGTGTCACTTGTTGTGGGACGGAGGGAGTATGTGAGTGGAATAAGTGAGTGAGATTGATAAGTGGGGCCACAAAATTTAAGTGTGCGAGTGAAATAAGTGATTGAGATTGGCAAATAGACCCCCACAATTTTTTCCATTTTAGGAAATGTGAAATTTTTAATGGGACACCCTTTTGGGTAAAAAGTGAAGCTTAAAATTGGAGGAGGGAGTATATGTTAACATTGGATTTGGCGAAGAAGAATAAGTAAAGAGAATAACCCAAAATTCATCCATTAGAAACTTTACGAATGGCTATTCCTGTAGTTGATCTTTCTCCATTCTTACCGGAGACCAGCAACGTTGAGGGCAAGAAATCAGCCATTGAAATTATAAGGCAAGCTAGCTCTACTAGTGGCTTCTTCCAAGTAATCAACCATGGTGTACCACTAAATTTGATTAGCCAGGCCATGGAGCTTTCCAAGACATTTTTCGACTATCCGGAACAAGAGAAGCTCAAGTGTAGCACCGTACCCGGTTCGGCTTTTCCGACCGGCTATAGCAAACGTCCGGGGAAGAAAGAGGATATGTTCATGTGTGCACCTGGGAGCAGTTTGAATGTTTTCCCATCTGATCCACCCCAATACCAGTAAGTATACTTGTTATTCAGCTTTTACTGCCCCCAAATTAAACGATTACCCCTTAAACTGACATCTTAAAAGGATCATGGCCTTTGACCTATAACAAATTTCTTATTGAAACAAGAAGTTAAATAAATTTGGCCTTTTTTACCCATCATATATAAAACTTGTTTTTTTCTTACGCATCATGTAGTATAAAACTTGTTATTGCTAGTATATTTTGCATGGATATAGTTTGTAAAATTTTATAAGGATAATCAAATTTATGAAGTTTTGGTTAAAGATGAATTGAATCAAAATGAAACTATCTTCCTTGGACGCAAAAAGTAAATTTATTAACTAGTTTTCTACGACGAAACAATATAGTACGGGGTTTGATCTAGTAGTTTAGTGATTCAACGATCATAATTATTACATATACATACTCCCTCCGTCCCACTCAAAATAGGATTTTTGGGTTGGACACGAGGATTAAAGAATAGTGTTAGTGGAGTAGGTGTTGTGAGTATGAAAAGTGGGGTAGGAGAGAGAAAGTTGGGTAGAGAATAATGAGTGGAAAGTTGTTGTAAGTGTGAAAGTGGGTCCCATTAAATAAAACATTTTCATTTTGGGATTGTCCTATTTCGAGTGGATATCCAAAATGTCCTAATTCGAGTGGAACGGAGGGAGTATATGATGGTGGGGGGGGGGGAATATGGAACATGTTTAGATCCTCTTTAAAAAGAGAGAGAGAGAGAGTGTGTAAGATAAACTCGGTCAATAATTTTTTTTGCAGGAAAGTGATGGAAGAGTTGTTCAGCCACTTGGTGGAGGCAAGTAGGCTTCTGGAGAGTATTATGAATGAAGTGTTGGATCTCCCTCCCAATTTTCTCCAACAATACAACAATGACCCCAACTTGGGTTTTATGGTTGCATTTCGATACTTTCAGTCGAAAGAAGTGAACAATCTTGGAGGTCGGGAACACCAAGACTCGACGATTTTCACACTGGTGATTCAAGATCTAGTTGGAGGTCTACAATTTCGAGGGAGTAACGGTGAGATGATTCCGGTGACTCCCGTTCAAGGTGCATTAGCTGTAAATATGGGTGATGTCACACAAGTAAGTTCTCTCTTACCACTACTAAAAATGTTTTTTACTAAAAAAATATTTTTTTAGAGACTATTTATTTGGGAATAGTCCCTATTTTAACATTTTTGGAACACTATTTATTTAATGAACTCTATTTGATAATATTTCTCTAATGGTGTCTATTTTAACATATTATATTTATTGAGTCAAGGACTGTAATTCTTGTCTCTAAATATTTGTGTAACCCATTTAATGAGGCCCCTATTCCGTCTTTGTTGCATCCTAAGACAGTAAACTGCAGTCTCAATAACATTATTTCTTGATAAAAACACTCATCTCTGAATTGTTGCTTGACCCTTGAATGAACAAACTGCAGGTGCTAACTAATAACAAATTCAAGAGTCCTGTACACAGTGTGCTAAGTCCTCAGACAGAAAATCGTCACTCGTTGGCCTTCTTCCGTGTGGTTGATAGGAACCAATGGCTTGAACCATTGCCTCAATGTATGACACAGGCTGGGGAGCTACCTTACTATAGGGGATTCTTTTACAAGGACCTAAATGACGTGAAAGTTCGAACAAAGAATGTTCTGATTTCAAGGCCTGAAGATATTCTCGTCAGTCAGTTTGCTATTCCCAACAACCATAAGTAATTATGGAGTCTGTTGGTGATAGGGCGGGCGTGTATAATCACCTAATGAAGCAATTTCATGAATTTATGTGCGTCCAACCAACCTACATATGCAAGGTATTTCCGTGTATTTTTCATTGTATGCAATGTACGACAGGTATGACCAACGTACTTTTGAATCTATTATCTGTTATCAAATAATGCAAAATACATCTTGTGTTAGTTACATTGTCAAAAAACACCTGGAATGCTGATGTGGCATTGCTATACTATGCTAGCGCCATGTCAAATACATGTAAGCACTCAATTTGTTGATGTGGTGCTGACATGACAATGAGGTGTGGCTGTCAACAGTCTTGTTGGTTTTTTGACACCATAAGTAAAAAAAAAAAAAAGCGTGTTGCATTATTTGATAACGGATACAAAAATACGTTGGCTATATCTGTCGTTAACAAGTATGTTACATTATTTGTAATTTTGATTTGATTATAGTATGTTGCATAAGTCAGTAATTATACCATTTAAGTGCTTGATTGAACTCGTTAACTTTTTGAAAATAACTTGCAATTTCATTAAATCAGAATGAAGTGAATACAATGTTAAACAACCCATGCATAAATACTTGTAATCTCTCTTATTGAATGCAATGGAATAAACCCGAGTTACTTACAATCGCTTATAATTCATGTTTAAATTGTTTGATCATTTGCATTCTTGATCGAGTCGTTCCATTTATGGATGGCAGTGGTTTTCCTTTCAAGAATCGCTTGAACAGAAGAAGAGATCTTTCAGGTTGTGTAGCAGGAGCTTCGTGAGAAGCTCCTCTAATGGTGGCAAACGTTAAGATATTTCCATATTCTTGCGTCCATCCACCTACCTACACAACAATTACGGAAAAATTATTCTTCCATAAGTCTTGTAAGAAAAATATACCATTCCAATATGGACCTACAACCTCTATTATCCATCAAACAGATATACATGTATATCTATCTGTGATGTGGGCGTGCGTGTGTACAAACATCATCAGATAGATATACATGTGTATATCTGTGATGTGGGTGTACACGCATATCAGCCTATGTGTGTACGCACATGTCCCCAGACTTGTGTGTACACATATATGTATAAATATATGTGTTAGATTGATCACTAACCTGTTTCGCTTCAAACCATGGGCGATATGGTATAGTTGCGTTAAGCCCTAATTCTTTAGCTATTCCATTCACCAGTGTCCGGCTACCAGTTAGCGGGATGACTGAATCTTGATCTCCACTGTATGTAGGATTAAATCAGTACTTTTAGCATTTTACCATATATATTTTTTTCAAATTTTTTGTTGAGCGAAATCGCAAGAATAAATGGAGTCAGTCACCTGTAGGCCAAAACCCTAACTCCAGACTTGACAAGTGAGCCTATAAGTTGAGTTGTGGGTATCTCCAAATTTTGAAGATCATAATGCATAACACTAAAATAGAAAAGCTAAAACATTAGTGAAGAAAAATAAATGTTGTCGCAATGCCCTAATTTACTCCCTCACTCCGTTTCTAAATCAATGTTTTTTTTCATTATATATTCATTTAGAGACGGAGGGAGTAATTTATCCGCTGGCAGTTGAAATGAGATAGTATTACCGTGAGCAAAATCGCCATTCGGTTTCTCCAACGAGCCGAGCATGAAGAGCCGTTTGTACATCTTTCCTATTCAAATAGTCATATGCTTTTTCCTGCAAGCACACATCTATCTTCCCTTTCTGTTTCTGAAAATGGAAAACCAAACGTTTAAAGTACTAAATTTAAACTAAATATCGCAATTCTAAATAAGGAAACAATTTAAGTGCACTCTTTCTATGGTCAATATACAAATAAGTCAGATACGACAATTATTTTGGAACAGATGGAGTAGAAAACAGCGTAAATTGAGCTTACCGATTGATGCAGAACTTCAGATTGCGAACCAGTTGGGGACAAACATATATCGAGAGTTACATCATATTCATCAATAGAATCACTCATCTCAGCGAAGAATTGGCGAGCAACACGAGAACAAATAGGGGTTAGTTTATTAGCTGTAGATTGTCTTCTAATCTGAGAATAATTGCAAGCTGTGTTAAGCAAATCCATTGTTGCATCCGATATCAAACCATGCGACCAAGCGTACTCCCCCATCGAATTGAAGTTCGTATTGAATTCCAGAAGCCCGTTTCCTATCTGCATTCATTCATTTGAGCAAATAATCAAAATATATTATTGGAAAATTTTCGTTATTCGCGATAACAAAAATGGTAAATGTTATTTGGAATATTAGTGGTAAGATTGAAGCAATTTGACTTACGGCTATTCCCTTTAAATTGAACTTGTGTTTGGATCGAAGAACATGGTCTGCAAGCTGGGGAACATAGTGTCCTGTTAAGAAAAATTGAATTTGAGCATATGCGATTCGTGATTATCATGTGTTATACTGGACCAGGAAAGACAAACAGACAACATTAACGCAAATAAAGAATACAAATTTAAGTGGTTCGCTAACTATGTGTGGTGTCTAAATAGCAGGGTATAGCTTGACTTTATATATATACAATTAGAAGAGTTGGAGAATTCTCTCATTCGCCCTTACTTAGATATCACACCAAAACAGGAGAACAGGGGAGTCGGAAATCCTAACCGACATTTTCGGTGATCCTATACCCGGGGCAAGACCATGGACTCATTGGCCGGGTTCGACGACGGTTTTCAGATCAAAATTATACGTTCTTTTTATCTGAAAGCTTGACACCGAGAGGAGGATTTAGAATACGAACTCTTAAAAAAAATATGAACTGCTTTTTATAATGCCTCTATGGTCGGATTTCGGGTTCGGGTCGTTACAAAATCTTACCGGCATAACTCTCCCCAGTGATGAAAAAGTCATTGTTCTCATACTCTGGAAAACTTTTGAACCAAAGCTTGAGAAAGACAAGATTATCCTGTGCTGAAAGATAGATCACAAAGGAAACATTCATTAATTAGCAAAAATAAAAAAAATACTACTCAAATTAAAATAAAACTGATCTTGATCTTGATCGGCGCCGTAGTAGTAGAGAATAATTATTGTGTGGGACCTAATTAACGGCAAAGAACCTGTAATGTCATCATTGACGGAGGTATAGAAGGATTTATTAGTAGAATATGAAAATCCAACTCCTGCCGGCGACTCCAAGTATAACATATTTGCTTCTGTAGGAAAGAGGAATCTTAGTAAATCTCAACGGATCATTATCCAAGTAGAGGTCATGCAATTGGAGAGATCCAAGTAGGTACCTTTATTCCAACTGTAGTGATTTTGAACCAAACCATGGCCATTTGGTCTAAAAGGTCCATGCTCCGCAAAAGCTCCAACACCAACAGATGAACAACCCGGACCTGCAAAATGCATCAAATTTTCAACATATTTTCAACTTTTTCAGTCACTAATTATAATAATTAAAAGTATACATACACTAGTTTATCTTACCCCCATTTAACCAAAGAACAATAGGTTTAGAAGCAGGTTGGGATTCAGCCTCAACAAAGTAATAAAAGAGAGATCTTTGGTTGTTTTCATCGACGGTAATGTATCCTGCAAACTGCTGGAAACCAACTTTTGGTTGTCCCGGTAAACTTGTTATTCGATCCGATTCTATTACACACTCTACTGATTTTGAACATATGATCAGAATTGTACATAATGTTGCTACAACCATCCATGCATGAGCTTGAGTTAACATTTTAATTTGAGAGAGAAAAGGAGAGAGAGAGAGAGAGAGAGAGAGAGAGAGGAGAGCCTTAAAAATTATATGGCTATTATAGACTTGCACAAGAAAAACTATATGGAAATATAGCATTTATATTAGAGTGTTGATTGGAAATTTCAATGATCTTTTGATTTTTTACTCTTGGCTTATTTGATTTTTGGTCATATCTCTTACAGCTATTACTTCAAGTACAAAGATGCATGCCCAAGGGTTCGATAGGTTTGATGATGGACACTTTTTGCGATTAATTAGTGTTGGATTAAAATAATATCGTATTTGAATTATTGAGTAATCTATATTTAGGTGGAAGTGTTTCTAATCATTCAAATGATATATGCTTTTATATTTATTTGGTATTAAACCTTTTCCTTGAGTGTTTTAATGACTTTTTGGAGAGTTTAGACAATCTCCACCCATCAGTGACCCAACTCAACCCATTCTCAAATAAAATATTAATTTCTCTCACTTCTATATACACAACTCTCAACCTTATATAATTTATACTCCCATCAGTGATCCAACCCAACCCAACATTTTAATAAAATGTTTATTTTTCTTTACTCCAACTTACCTAAAATACTTATCATTTTATTTTTTAAAATGTACTAATATTAGGCTCTATTTAAGATTAAAAAAAATTACTATAAATTTTGATTAATTTTTTATTTTATATAAAATATATTAATTTTAAAAATATATTTATATAAACACATGCCACCCAATGAAAGGGTGACATGTGTACAAAATTTAAAAAAAATTGTGACCCAACCAGGGCCAACCTGGGTTGGCTGGCCGCCCAAGGTCATGGCATTTCTTGACTTTCTCTTTTTTTTTTTTTTGTTATGACCCACATTGGAATGTCACCAATGTGGGTAGTCTTATGAGTACATGGAATAGAAGAAAAATTGTATAGATCTTAATCTTCAAGAGTACAAAAAGGAATGATTAATAGTGGTGTGGCAATAAAAGAAAGAAAGAATTTCGAGAAAGATAAAAAGATTTGACTACTGATAAACCAAATTCATTGATGTATGAGAAAATTATGACCTTCGAAATTTTACTGAATAGCGAGTCCGTACCGAGAAGGGGCGGCCGCACACCATACGGTGCGACCACACACACCAGATAGAAACCCTAAGAACACACAGCCCAACCGTGCGATCGCACCCCAATGACATGGGCGGCCGCACTCACCAGCGTCCTTTTGAGAATTATCAAAATTTCGCTGACTTGTGAAACTAATTCAAGGACTTTTGGGGAATTAGCAAAAATTAAGTGACTTTTTTTGAAATTATAAAAATCTTAGGGACCTTTAGTGAATTTCGGCCAGTAGCTTCATATTTTTCTTTTTCAATAAGGAATCATATTGTTTTTCTAATTTTGACATCCAAGTTAGTTTAGATAGCGTAAATAGTTTTATTTTATTATTTTCTTTTTAGTGTAAATAGTTTTCTATTATTTTTTTTTAAATAAAAATATAATGTGTGAGATACTCAAAGATATATGGAATAAACATCAATTATGAGTTAGTGAGAGAGGATTTGGTCCGACAAATAGCCAAATTATCTGAGAAATTAACAACATCGGTTGCAAATAGAAATTTTGTTAATATAATGTTCAAGAGACATGTTTAATTGTGGTGTTTATTATCATACAGGCAAATTGCAACTTGGTTGCCTATTTTTATATCACTTTTATAATTTGGTTACTGTTATTGAAAAAGTTGCAATCCAAAAAGTAATGGGCAAAAGATAATTTCATATATTCACATGATTACATTATATAGTACAAAAAGATAATTTCATATATTCACATAATTACATTATATAGTACAAAAAGTAATCTGCTAATAAAATACAAAAACATTCTTCCTAATCTATACAAGGTAATAATCACTAATGACAACAAGATATGTACAATAATGATAATGAAGTAGTGAGCAAGAAACCCTTTGGGGTATTTTCGATATTATTCTTAATACTCTCTCCGACCCTAAAAGTTTATCCCATTTGACCTTTTAGTTGAACTTTGACCACAAATATATGACAATATAATTATGTTTATGAAATTCTAAAAATTCCTATTGATTCACCATTAATAATATTATCAACAACAACTTTTAGAATTTCATGAACATGATAAATCTCTCATAAATTTGTGGTCAAAGTTCAACAAAAAAGTCAAATAGGACAAACTTTTAGAAACGGAGGGAGTAGTTTTTATAGAGACGGATTTTGGGTTGATGCGGTTCTGTGTGAGACGGTCTCACACTGTAAGATGGATCGCTCGTTGACCCGTTCATTTTTTTTCCCCGTCAACAAATGTAACACTTATTATAAAAAATGTAACATTTTTCTTTTTTGAAATATAATCGTTTTTATTCTTAAAATTAATATTTTTTATATTGAAATATAACAGTTTTTATTTTGAAATATAACAACAATTTTACAGAAAAATGATTAAGGTTAACATATACTCCCTCCGTCCCAATAAAAGCTTCACCAATTACCCAAAAGGGCGTCCCGTTAGAAGCTTCACCTTTCCTTTTTTGGACATAAAATATTATTATTTCCTCCACTCATTCTCTCTCCTACATTATTTTAATACTCACAACACCATTATAATTTATTATTCCCTCCACTAATTCTCTCTCCTATTTTCAAATTACACTCACAACATTTTTTTTCCCTCCCATTACCATAATTCCCGTGCCCAAGGAAAATGGTGAAGCAATTGGTGGGACGGAGGGAGTAATTGAAATGTAACATTACCTCTAAGTTACATGAAATCGTCAGTGAAACCGGTTGTAGCTGATCCACACCTAATTTTCTTAGTAAAAACAAACAACGGTAACTTTGAACAGTCCCAACGGCTACAATAGGGAATAACATATGTACTGGCGACATTTGTGCGAGATTTTACAAAACTAAATCAAAGCCGTAAAATAGGCAGCTGATCCTACGGCTAATATTTAAAACAAAATATGACCGTTGGGTTGAGGCGTCGGTTCCCCAGCTTCAAAAAGCACTCCATTTTCATATTTACCCTAGTTCATTCATTTGAGAGAAGTTTCTTGAGGAGCGTTAGTGGGTCGATTTCTTTTCTCTTCCATTTTTCAATCGATCGTTCTTAAGGAGGAGAGCTCTGTTAGATTCGAGATATCAGAGATGGCGACAACAAAACCTGTTCTTCAACAAGATAGAGGTTCAGATTTGATCTCTTTTTCAATTTTCTTACAGTACGATTTGTTTATACTGGTTTTAATTCTTTGATTTTGGGCAGTTATATTGATTTTGAATTGTTTTATCGGTTTTGGGTTTTGTGATTTTGTTTACGGTTGTATGATTTTAGGGTTCAGATTCGATCTCTTTTTCAATTTTCTAACAGTACGTTTTGTTTGGATGGTCTAGTTTCTTTGATTTTTGTGATATTTTATTGATTTTGAATCGATTATATGTTTGGGGTTTTGAGATTCATTTAATATTATATGATTTTAGGGCTTGTTTTCTTGATATGGGAAATGGGTTTTAATCAAATTCTTGATGTCAGTGAAATCCATCCTGGGTTTCTTTTAATTTGGTTCATATGTTATCAATTTCTTGTCTGGTTCTTGGATTAGGGATTTTTAGGGTTTCTGATAAATTTGATTTTTATAGCGGCTGGTGTAGGGAGAAATAGGCGAGCACTTGGAGATATTGGGAATCTTGTGACTATTCATGGAGTTGATGGCAAGCCTCTTCCTCAGGTTTCTCGACCAGTTACAAGGTCACTCTCTCTCTCTCTCTCTCACACACACACACACACACACTCAGTTGATGATTAATATGAGATGTGGTCATCTTTCAGGAGTTTCTGTGCCCAGCTATTAGCAAATGCACAAGCAGCTGCTGAAACCAAGAAGGTTCGCTCATTGACTCCTCTTTAGATCCCTATTATTTTAATTTTTCTTTCTTGAATGTGTTTTTGATTGATCAATTTTTCTAACCCTATAATTTCTTGATCTGCAGAAGCCTTTACCAGTGAATGTTGATGGAAAGATTGTGGTTGATGGAGCCCACAAACCTCGGGTGCCTAAAGTTGGGGATCAGAAGAAGAAAGTAGTGGCTGCCAAACCAACCCCTCCTTCTGTAATAGAGATTAGCCCTGATAGCAATGAAGTTGCGAGAGAGAAGCCTAACAAGGGAAAGTCTGTTTCACACAAAAAGAAGAAACCCCATTCTCTCACTTCAACTCTTACGGCTCGCAGCAAGGTGAAATAAATACTTCTTATAAAAAAAACTTCTTTTTCCTTCTTTTCTTGATTATATTTTAGGGTTTATGCTAAATTTTAATCCCAAAATTTTACAGGCTGCATGTGGGATTGCTAATAGACCAAAGGAGGAAATTGTGGACATTGATGCTTTGGATGCCGATAACGAATTGGCTGTTGTGGAGTATGTTGAAGACATATACAAGTTCTATAAACTTGTTGAGGTAGACAATCCTCTCTCTCTCTCTCTCTCTCTCTCTCTCTCTCTCTCGGACTGTGTGTTACTGTGTTGGTTGCTGATGTTTCATGGTTTGTATGGTTTTGCAGAATGAGAGCAGGGTTCATGACTACATAAACTCGCAGCCAGAGATAAACGAAAAAATGAGAGCTATCCTAATTGATTGGTTGACTGAAGTTCACAATAAATTTGAGCTACTCAAGGAGACTCTCTACCTCACAATCAACATTGTGGACCGATTTTTGGCAGCCGAAACTGTTCCGAGGAGGGAACTACAGCTAGTTGGGATAAGTGCAATGCTTATGGCCTCAAAATATGAAGAAATCTGGGCACCAGAAGTGAATGACTTTGTGTGCATCTCTGATAGAGCTTATACTCATGATCAAATATTGAAGATGGAGAAAAGGATTTTGGGTAAACTTGAATGGTGTTTGACAGTTCCTACCCCTTATGTTTTCCTTGTTAGATTCATCAAAGCCTCAGTTCCTCCTAATTCCAGTGTGAGTAATTTCACCAGAAATCAAGATTATTATTATTATTTGATTAACCCAAACAAGCCTTTATATTTATGTTGTGTTTTTTTACTTGTGTAGTTGGAGAACTTGGTTTATTTTCTTTCTGAGTTGGGGATAATGAATTATGCAACCATAAGATACTGCCCGTCGATGATTGCTGCCTCAGCAGTCTATGCTGCCCGCTGCACTCTGAACATAAGTCCTGTTTGGAATGATACGCTGAAATTGTACACGGGTTTTGCAGAATCGCAGCTAATGTAAGTAGAAAGTTGCTTGTTTTTATAGTAATTTTTGTTTGAAAGTATTTCTTGTGTGCTGAATCTGAAATGTTTTTACAAGTCTTTTGTTTTTAACTCTTCTAATGCGATTGTTGTTGTGTTTAATAGCGATTGTGCGAAACTACTGGTTGGTTTTCACTTGACCGCCTCCGAGGATAAGCTACGAGTGATATTTCACAAGTATTCAAACTCTCAACGGGGCGCTGTCGCACTAATTCCACCAGCCAAAGTTCTGTTGACACAGCCTGCTGCTTCTGCATGATCATCATCACTTCATCAGCATAACCAAATTAACCCTTTGCTGCTGCTGCAAAATTCAGAAAATGATGAAGATCATCTAACCTCTCAAGTGAATTTTAGAGATAGATTTTGGGAGGTTTCAAACAATTATGAGAGTTTTTTTGTTGTTTGTTATTGAAGGTTTCTTTCACAGAAACTCTGATTGTGTCTTTCTTTTCATCTACTAAATTCTACTGACTTTTTAACTCAATTGATTTAGCCTGATGGGTAAATTGAACCATTAGTCCCTTTCTTTCACCTTTATATGTCACTCGTCCCAATGATCCCTTGGCTTAACGGGCTGATTAGGAAATTCTGTGGTTGATATGCTAGCTCAACAGGGGCTTCTTCCCTTTCTCTGGACTAACTTTCCAATGATCCTCCGTTAGTTTATGAAAAAATCGAAAAAATCTCATTTTATTTTCGATTTTTTAACTCAATTGATCACCTGGCTCCTTGACCTGAAATCAGAACCCGCGACTAGCCGGATGTGTCTCCGGCTTAGACCCTCGGGCGTGAGAGTAAGTATTTGATGATGGGAGAGCAAAATGTATTGAACAAAGGATATTCAAATAGCAAAATTGCAGTTACCTTTGCCCTGTTGGAAAGGTTTGACTCACGTGCGTCCTCATATGTTAAGTCGACACTTGGAGATTAGGTCGAGGTCGCCATTGTGGAATGGTCGACCTGACTGGCGGGTAGAACATGGTTCGTACCCGTAGTATAGTATGGATCATTGGTTCGGATCAAGCTAGGTCGGGACCTTGTAGGTCGGACAATGAGCTTAGATCGACAGATGCGGTTACTGGGCCTTGGGCCTTATGGTGATTGGGCTAGCCTCGTTAAGAACGTGGATTCCACGGTTGTCCGTGTTTGGGCTTTACTTGCTTGGCCCAGCTCGACACTTTTGGTATGCTAAGTGGCCCCCAACTTTCGAGTTGACTTTGTCGACTTGGAAGTTAAGGAATTTTTGAATGAGTTGATGGTGGTCGTAGGTAGACGGTCGACATGATAGATGGTCGCTCACAGGTGATGTGGCTTAATCCTGGACGCTGGCGATGAACGGTCGGATCTGGTGAAGCGCCGTATTCCGCAATGATTACTATTCTGACGTTTGGAAAACCGCCTTGGGAACCGTTTTCCTCATTTAATTGGGAAAATGATCTTTTGAATCTTCTTCTCCTTTTCAAATTCGGAAGATATAAAAGCCAGAATCCCTTTCCATTTAGAACTTTTGTCTTCGTATCTTTGTGGCGGTATTATCGGAACAGCAATAGGATTTATTGGAGCTTTCGTCTTCCCCAACGATTTCTTCTTTCAAGACTGATTAAGGTATCCCTCTTGTCTTCTTTAGGGCTTCAATTTTTTGTTGCTCTTTTTGATTCTGCCATGGCTAGGACTTTTAGTAGTGAACCTGGGGCTTGGTATGGCCATTGCGCCTCCAATCGTAGGGTATACAAGTGTCTAGGCGGAAAGTGGAAGGAGATACCCATTGATGAATACTCCATCATTCTGACTAGGTGGGGCTTGCAATTCAATGGGGTTGAACTTCCTGTAGGCGATGAACTAGATGACTTGCTTGTTGATGATCCCAGAATCGTAGGTTTCCATCTATTCCATGAACTGTTAGACCACTTGGTGATGCACTACATTAGGGGACCCCAAAAACCCTGTTTCGTTAGGAATAGCATAGGCTTCCCGGGGAAATCTAGGTCGCCCTTAGATAGGTCATGTGAGTCTGTACTTAGGACTGATTCCCCTGTTTCTTCTTCCTCAGATATGTCGACCCAGGCATCAGCGAGCTCCTCTTCTGGTCGGATTGTGGATGCATTCTGCTCGAAGGCCGTGCCAGGTCGCCATGAAAGGGGATATGAGGCTCCTAAACCAGAGCTTGGAAATAAGGGGGCTGAGTCCAGGGTAGAGCTGCTCTACAATTTTTATGAGGTGGATAAAGAGAACTACCAGATCACTCATGTAAACCCTAAGGAGAAGAAGGCACAAAGCTGGCAACATTGGGCTTGGGATTCCACTAGGGTGGCCTTCTTCTACGGCCAATTTGAAGCAGGATTGAGACTCCCATTAGACCCCTTTATTTGCGAGTTTCTGGAGTGTATGAATGTTGTTCCAATGCAGATCGGAGCCAATTCTTGTCGGGTGTTAGTGTGTTTTGCCATGGTTTGCCGCTTCTTAGGATATGAACCATGTATGAAGGTGTTCAGAGAATTCTTCAGGGTGGCTTTTGATAAAAGGACCAAGGGTTATAGTACTCCCGCTAGATCTAAGGCCCCCAAGTTGTTCATCAATCTTCCCGACAAAGTGACAGGCTGGAATTCTCACATGGTCTTGGTTGAAAGTCGGTCACAGTGGGAATTTCCTCTCCCCAATGAAGAGTCGGTGAGCGAGCGAGGAGAATTATTGGGCCCCCGATTGGTGCAAGGCTCTTTCTGATAAGCTACGCTTGATTGCTGCCAAAGGGCCAATTAGCTGGGGGCTTCTTGGTGCTAACAAAAATAATTTTATTCAAGCGGGGATGCTGCTGGGAGATGAAGATGTAGCTCCCTTGGCATTGATTGTAAGGAATCCCATGTATCCCAATTGGGTGACTCATGCACTGGGAAAATTTTCAGATAAGTGTGGTTTGTGTCGCAAGACTCCCAACCATTGTAAGGACAATGGTGATCACTTTGGTGGTAAGTAACTATTCATTGTCCCTCTTGGGCTATGTCGATTAACCACTAGCTCGTAGGATTTTCACCTGCATTGGCGAGTAGGACTTTTTGCTCGTAGGTGTATTGCTCGTATGTAGAATCTTTAGCTCGTACATAGAACTTTATTTTGAACATATAAATGTTAATTCGTAGATAGATTGCTCGTATGCACAACTTTTAGTTTATACATAGAACTTTGATCTGCCGAGCTAACATTCTCACTTTTGGATTTTTCGCAGTTTTGTCCCCTGAACAGCAAGCAAATATGGTCCACATTGTGAGCACCAGCCAACGAAGGAAAACCGCCAAGAGTCATGGGGCGACCAATGCACGGGCTGAGAGAGAGAAAGAGGCCGAGAAGAGAAACGCACTGTTACCCAAAGACGGGATTGGGATGATTCCCCTGGAAGACTTGGAGACTGAAGATCCTGCGAAATCTGATCCCCCTAAAGACCAAAAAAATGGGGTGGAGCCTCTTGAGATTGATATCTCGTCTGAAAAACCACTGGATCCTGAGTCTGCACAAGGGTCAATAGGGGATGTTCTTCCCGAAAATGCTGATGTCTACCTCATCAATTTAGAGGACGAAACCACGCTGCCACCGAAAACCAGGTTAAGGAAGAGGGCAGATGACGACCAAGGACTTGGAGGGGGGAAGTCTCAGAAATCATCGAGCTTCGCTCATCCCTCTTCTCCTACTCCCTCTAAATGGGAAATTATCCGAGTAGAGGTATGCGGGTTGAGTGATGTTCCCCACTTGCCCCTATAGATTGTACAAGTCGCAGTCTGTCCGGGTTGGAATTTGGGCAGGTCGTGGTAAGACGAGCTGTGGATCCCAACCGCAAAGCCCAAACTAACGGAGCGGGATTCACTCCTGAAGAATATATCCAAAGATCTGGTCTCATTCACAGCGAGGTACCCCCTTGCTTTCGTTGGTTTGATTGTTTAGGATTCTTTTGGCCTTCAATCTTCTTGTTAATCTGAAACTGGGGCTTTGCTTTTTTGTACAGTCTCTTACTATCAATGAGCAAGCTAAGAGTAGCTGGAAGGCTGCTCTGGAACAAGAGAAATTGGCCAAGATCCAATATAATCGCAAATGTGAGGAGGTGACCAAGATAAGAGAGGAGCTGGTCGACGCCAACTCGGAGTATGATGCCCTGAAGCTGCTTCATAATGACACTGTGAAGGAGAGGGATGAATCTCAGTTTAACTTGGGTGTGGCCAACGCGGAAGTAACCATGCTGAGGGAGGAGAACACTAGCTTTAGACTGACAAATGAGGCGGCCAAGGCTGAGCTTGATACGATCAAGAAAGTGCTTCAGGGTAAGGAAGACTTTTTGAAAAAGCTGCAAGAAGATCACACTGCGTCCTATGCTAAGTGGAAGGAGGATGATGCCACTCAAGCTAAAGCCTCCGTGGAAGCTTATAAAGCTAGTGATGAGTGTCTTGATGAAGTCCAGGCCCAAGCTTTCAAATTTTATGATGTTGGCCGACGTCATATGGCTCGGTGGATCTTGGTCGATCCCTCTGTCGATATTTCTCTCGACCAACTGGTGAAATGGGCGTCTCAAGAGCAATATGACATAGAAGCCCGCCAAGGGCATCCTCGAGTTCCATACAACGATAATGACTTGGCTGCCCTAGCCCTAGAAGATGCCGATATGGGGTTGGAGCCGTGGGAACCCCTTCTTGTTGAACCCGTCAATTTTAACACGATGTTAAAAGAGCTTGAAAATCCTGAGGAACCTGCTTCAGGTGGTGACGTATCGAAGAATGCTTCTACTGAGTCAGGGGAGCCCAAGAATTTCGAGCAGCAGGAGGGAAACGAGGGGGATCGAGCTACCACGGACTGTCAAACTGAAGCCGAGCCTTCTGCTTGACTTTCTTTTGAATGTTTACAGAGTGATGTAATAGACAAGTACCAAACGATATTTATTTTTGCTTTGTGTGTGTACGGATGCCTTGGCCCAATTTTTTGGGAGGCATCTTAACTCGTAAATTGTAGGCTAGTTTCTGCTTCGACCCGCCTTTGGGAATTGATCTTTTATCCTGCTATAGCTGACCTTTACGTTTTGGGTTCTATGCTTTTGAACGTGGCATGAATGCTTGTCAAGCTATATTCTTTAGGACAAATGGGTCGCTGTAGGATTTGGAATTCAGCTTGTTAGATTGACATCGACTATAAGTCTCGCTCGGCGAACGAGGCTAGTTATGAATCGAGTCTGTTGAAACGAAGTCGACTAAGAGTCAGACTTGTTAAGCGATCGATGTTGAATAATAATCGAGCTCGATGAATAAGATTGATTATGAATCGAATCCGTTTTAAACGAAGTCGACTAAGAGTCGGACTTGTTAAGTGGTCGATGCTGACTAAGAGTCGAGCTCGATAAATAAGACTGATTATGAATCGAATCCGTTTTAAACGAAGTCGACTAAGAGTCGGACTTGTTAAGTGGTCGATGCTGACTAAGAGTCGAGCTCGATAAATAAGACTGATTATGAATCGAATCTGTTTTAAACGAAGTCGACTAAGAGTCGGACTTGTTAAGTGGTCGATGCTGACTAAGAGTCGAGCTCGATACATAAGACTGATTATGAATCGAATCTGTTTTAAACGAAGTCGACTAAGAGTCGGACTTGTTAAATGATCGATGCTGACTAAGAGTCGAGCTCGATGAATAAGACTGATTATGAATCGAGTCTGTTGGAATTAATGTAAAGCATACCATAACGTTTGGTTGACTAGAACTGCATATTTTATTGAAGTAGAATCACGCTTACATCAAAATGAAGAACTAGAACTACGACGAACTCAAATGTTGCGAACTGAACTAATCTTTGGAGCTTTAATTAAGAAAACTGAACTAGAAGTAGTATTTGATCAAGTGAGTAGCGTGCCATGGATGCTTCAATTCCTCGCCCTCTTGGTAAGCGATCATGTAAGTACCTTCTTTGACAACTCGAGTAACCACATAGGGACCTTCCCAGTTAGGAGATAGCTTATTCTGTTGGGTTCTCCTTCCTGTTGCCTCGATCTTCCTTAGTACGTAGTCGCCCACTTGGAATGATCTTGTTTTCACTTTCTTTTCGTGGTAACTCTTGGTTCTTTGCTTGTAGTTGACCATTCGCAGGTAAGCTGTATCTCGCTTCTCGTCGACTAAATCCAGGTCGATCAATCTATTGGTGTTGTTACGCTCTGGTCGAAGAAGGTTACTCAGCGGTAGGAAATCTCAACTCATTTGGTGCCATTGCCTCCGATCCATATGTCAGAGCGAATGGGGTTTCCCCTGTAGGCCCCCGAGTGGTTGTGCGAACTGCCCAGAGAGCAAGGGGAAGTTCGTCCAACCAATTGTTACGTCGACCAACCAAACCTGTTTTTAGTGCAGATAGGACAAGTTTATTTGATGCTTCGGCTTGTCCATTGCCTTGAGGATAAGCGACCGATGACTGCCAATGCTTGATCCCAACTCGGCTCATTTCTGCCTCAAAGGCTCTTGAGAACTGCAGGCCGTTGTCAGACACTATGGCTCGAGGAAAACCAAATCGACACCAAATGAAATCATGAATGAAGTTGATGGCGTTTTCCTCTGTGATGCGAGCTAATGGCTTGGCCTCGACCAACTTTGTGAAATAATCTATGGCAACAATCACATACTTGCAATTTCCCCGGGCGGGAGGGAAGGGACCAATCAAGTCGACACCCCACATATCGAATGGCCAAGTAGCGATCACGGGAGTCTGCTCGGTTGTAGGCATATGGGGTAGATTGGCAAACCTTTGGCATTGATCACATTGCTGAACAAAGTTATGAGTGTCAGCTCTCATGTGTGGCCAGTAATACCCCAAAGTGATCAACTTGTCGGCTAGAGTCACGGCCCCGGTGTCCACCACAAATTCCACCGTGCACTTCATGTATTAACAGCGACCTCTTGAGGTGGATGCATTTTAACAATGGCCGAGTGTAGGATCTTCTGAATAACTCGCCTCCTTGAATAACGTACCTCGGAGCTTTCTTCTTGACAGCTCGAGCTTTCTTCTCGTCATCAGGCAGCTCGCCACTTTCTATGTATGCCTTCATCTCTTCGATCCAACATTTCTCATAAACCCAATTTTTTGAGGGGTCCTCTATGCATTGAATTTTGACTCTTTCATAAGCTGGGCTCTCAAGATAAGAGATGGGCTCTTCATGCGGCTCGTCGGATGTAGCTAGCTTTGAAAGCAGGTCGGCTAACTCATTGTCTTCTCGACCAATCCTTTGGATCTCCCAGAATTCCAAGTCTTTTATCAACTCTTTCACCAGGTCGCAGTATTTGATCAGAGTGGAACTAAGTACCTCGTACTCGCCTTTAACCTGGTTGACTATCAGTTGGGAATCACAATAAGCCATGATTTTAGTTGCTCCAAAGCACTTGGCATACTCTATGGCTGCCACCAGGGCTTCATACTCCGCCTGATTGTTGGATGCATCGAACTTGAACCTTAGTGATTCCTCATACACGGTCCCAGACTCTGGCTCAATCAGAACAATTCCAGCTCCACTGACATTTTTTGTAGCTGACCCGTCCGAGTAGACCTTCCAGCAATCGTCGGGTAGAGTAATGGCGGGCTGGGACTCTGGCTCTTTCCCTTTGGTTTTCTCCTTTTGAGCTCGCTGCTCGCTGTCCTCCTTGGTGAACGTAAGCTCGACCAAGAAATCTGCTAGAGCTTGAGCCTTCAACGCCTTTCTAGGTCGATACTCGATGTCAAATTCCGTAAGGGCAATCGACCAATTGAGCAGGCGACCTGAACTCTCCGATTTGTGCAATATTTTTCTCAAGGGAGCATTTGTAAGAACCACAATAGGATGAGCCAAGAAATAAGCTCGCAGCTTCCTTGAAGCTATGACTAAGGCATAAGCGACCTTCTCAGCGTTGTAGTATCTTCCCTCTACGTCTGATAGGGCCTTGCTGACATAGTAAACTGGCTTTTGAAGTCCTTCCTCTTCTCTAACCAAGACTGCTGCCACCGACTTGTCTCCCACAGACAGATACACAAACAAGGTCTCACCAGTGGTCGGGCTGCTCAACAGGGGAGGAGTAGCGAGATATTCTTTGAGTTGTTGGAACGACGAATGACATTCGGCCGTCCATTCAAAGTTTTTCATCCCCCTCAATGATTTAAAGAAGGGGAGAGACCTTTCAGCTGACTTGGCTATAAAACGACCTAGAGCTGCCACCCTGCCGTTAAGTCGCTGCATCTCCTTTATACTTGCGGGCTCCTTCATCTCGACTAGAGCCTTGATCTTCTCCGGGTTAGATTCTATACCTCGCTGAGATACCATAAATCCAAGGAACTTGCCAGCTGCTACCCCAAAGACACACTTGCTAGGGTTGAGCTTCATGTCGTTTGCTCTCAAGTTGGCGAATGTTTCCTTTAGGTCAACCACGTGACGTCCGGACTTTGTTTTAATGACCATATCGTCGACGTAGGCCTCCATGTTTCGGCCAATCTGTGAGACAAAGACCTTATTGACCATGCGTTGATAAGTCGCTCCTGCATTCTTCAATCCAAACGGCATCATAGTGTAGCAATAGATACCACCCGCTGCTTGGAAGGCTGTCTTTACTATGTCATCTTCGTGCATCTTGATTTGGTGGTAGCCTGAGTAAGCATCTAGGAAACTGAGGGTGGAGTGGCCAGCAATGGAGTCCACGAGCTTGTCAATCCTTGGGAGGGGATAACTGTCCTTTGGGCAGGCAAGATTGAGGTTGGTGAAGTCGACACACATTCTCCATTTACCGTTTGACTTCTTCACCATGACCACATTGGCCAACCAAGTTGTATGAGTGGCCTCTTTGATTATACCTGCACTTAACAATTTTTGTACCTCAATTTTTATGGCTTCCTCCTTGTCTCGAGCAAAGCTTCTCAACCTTTGGGGTTTGGGCTTTATGGTCGGGTTGACCTCAAGCCTATGAACGGCGACCTCTTCTTTGATTCCCCTCATGTCCTCTACTCGCCATGCGAAGACATCATTGCTCTCTTTGAGTAGCTCGATGATTTCTGCTCGCTCCTCGTCTGATAGCTGCTTTCCAATTTGAATTTTTTGGTCGGGGTAGGAAGGGTTGGTGATTACTGACTCTAGCTCGTCCACGGCCTCCAGCTCTGGACCATCTCTGAATTGCAAAGTTTCAACAATGATCTCCCTAACTTTCTGTCTTTCCTCGGCCCCCAGGTGTGGAGCCTCTTCAGCTATCATATCATCCAATTTATCAGCGATCTCATCAGTGGTGGCCCCCGAGTTATTGTTGACTTGGAAGCATAGGTCGCCTATGAGGACTTGGTCGACCATAACTACATCTGGATCGACCGCTGTGGTTTCAGAGTGACGTGTCGACTCAGCCATGATCTCGTCATTTGAGCGATAGGTCGACTCCTCCACATTGGTGATTGTTGACAGCCGAGTAGTTTTGGTGACTGATTGGGACAGCTTTAAGTAGCCATCTGCCGTCTCGATCTCTAGCTCTCTCTTCTTTCTTTCCCGAAGAACATGATCCAAGTAGGCCCGAGCTGTGCCTTGTACGCAGCCTACTCCAGCAGGTGTAGGAAACTTGACTCGTTGGTGGGGGATTGATGCCACCATTCCCAGCGCGACCTGGCCAGGAATACCAAGGATAGCAGCATAGTCACTGTTCACATCTATCACAATAAATTGTACCTTTGATACGACCCTGTAAGGGTGCTGGCCTAGGTCGACGTCGAGCTCTATCTGCCCCTTAGCGTCGACTCGATGATTTGTGAAGCCCTCTAACCTTCCATCATACCTTTCAAGCTGCTCGTTGGAAAGACCCATCTCCTGGAAGGTCTTGTAGAACAAAATATCTTTACAGGCCCCCGTGTCGACCAAGAGTCTGCTCGTCGTACATCCGTCTATAAGACCTGGGATGACGAGAACTTGCTCCCTAGCTGCCATATTAGTTGCCAGCTCATGGGGGTAGAAGCCGATCACTTCATCTCTGACGTCTCTCCTTGGAGGCACATGTGGGGCTTTGTTGAGTTGGAAGATTTTATGCTTGATGGCTGTGTTGCTGGCTTGCTCTGTGATGACTCCCAAGTTCAATCTAGGTTGCCTTGGTCCCTGTTGTCCACCTGCTGGCTGCTCGCCACCACCAGCTTGAGGCCTTTTCACATAAGCGTTGAGCCTCCTCAGTCGACCATCCTTTGGATGATACGCTTCAAACCCAAGCAATCCTCTGTGAGATGTCCCGTGTCTTTATGGTAATCACAATACTTGCTATTGTCCCTTCTGAACTTGTTGCCTGGGTTCATTGGGGCAGGTGGGGCCAACTCGACCGCATTCATTATTTCTGTTCGACTCACCGTTAGGGGAGTGAAAGCCTCAGGTACCTTCTCTGTCGCCCTTATCCTGTTTTTGCCATTCTTATTGTTACCTCCATTTTTGTTGGAGTCTTTCTTGTCATCAGCGGCCTCCACCTTGGGGCCCTTCCCATTCTTCTTTTCCTTTCTCTCCTCGGCTAATACCACATTATAAACTTTCTCGAACAACTCCTGTCGAGTAGTGACTGTACGAACCGTCTGCTCATAATCCATGTCTTCCGAGGAAATACCATTTCGGAAGCAATTGATCACCTCCCTGTCAGTGAGATCCTCTTCGATTTTATCAACCATCTCCTTAAACTTGGTGAAGTAGCTCATTGAGCTTTCATTTTTTGCTTGCACCAAGTTATTTAGATCGGTGACGCATCACTTTTCGGCTCAGTGTTGAGAAGTGGTCTAGGAATTTGGTTCTGAAACATGTCCAGGTGGAGATACTACCGTCTGCCAAACTATTGAAACAAGTTAGGGCCGCTCCCGTGAGTGTGCTTATGAGGGATTTGCACATATTGTCGTCCTCATTAGCGACAAAACACATTGTGGCCTCCAGGTGCGCTATATGACTCTTTGCATTGGTTGCCCCTGAGTACTTTTCTAGAAGGGGCAATCTAAAACCAGCAGGAGGTCGACTGTCGATCAGATCCTTGGATAAGGGTCGAAGAGCAAAGTCAATTCGTTCGACCTTTCCAGTATCCTTTTTCTTCTCTTCCTCCCATTGTTCGAACTTCTTTTTCATCAACAACCATTCCCTAGCGTCGGGTCTGTCATCTCCTGCAGGGGGAACGGCATTCGACCTTTGACCTTCGCTCCTGGGGGGAGTTACCTGCCTACTCCTCCTGTCTCGGTGAGAATGAGCCCTTTCTGATCGAACTGGAGACCTATGCCTGTCATTCCTTTGGGGCGACATGCGCCTCTCATCCCCGGATGGTGACCTGCGCCTATTATCTCCAGTGGCGACCTGCGCCTTTCTTCTCTTATGGGCGACTGCGCCCATTCCTGTCCCTATGAGATTGAGATCTTTGTGTCCTGGCAGGTGAACCACGTCGGCTCCGATTGGCGTCTAAGTGGGTCCTCAAATCCGATTGAGCCTCCTGTTCCCTATTCCTGGTGAGGCTAGCCCTTAGGTCGTTGCTTGGCACATGAATGAGAGACGGAACCCGCTGCACTATCCTGTTATCTCCATTCTGTCCAACAGTTTCATTAGGCCCAGCACTCCCGGCTCAAGCTCCCTCGTTGGAAATTTGAGAGGGAGCCACCCTCTCTGATCTTATATCCGCCTTCTCAGCCTCCTCTATAGCCAGTAACTCGGCCAGAATCTGGGCTCGCTCCAATAGCATTTCCTTTCTACTCAATGGGTTGGATGAGGGACCTGCCCTATTTCCAACATTCACATGAGCAGTTGGACGCTTAGGAGGAGGTGGAGCTCCTTGTCCCTCCATGTGTCTTTTCCCTCTTCTTGTATCTGTCAATCCCCTGCCATCAGCAATACTGGTAGAGCGTGTTGCTCTACCATTGTAAGTGCTCCAATTTGAGTTGTTAGTATTTTCGTTAGAAAATTAACGAAAGTCCTAACATTCCTAACATTTCTAACAATTCCTAACCTTTCTAACAAAGTAAGGGTAGATTAGGGATTGCCATTTAAGGTTAAACCAAGAAAAGAATCTCAAAAAGCAAAAGAAATTGGAAAAATCCGAATTAGGCAAGTTGAAAAACAGAAACTGCTGGAATTTTTGAATAATATTCTTCCTGTTCAAAGCCTGAAGCAGCATTTAATGCACCAGGCACGTCTACATAACCCTCCGCGCGGATCTGTTTGAGTCTCCCAGTGGCCTATAAATTGACCCCTCCTCTCTCAGTCTACACAACACAATTGGCTCATAGAAGGCCGTACTGCGGCGAAAATAGGGAGAAAACAGTGGGAATTCACTAGAATTGCCACCATTTTCTCTTGAATCTTTCCCAAATCCCATTCACTCCAAATATTCTCAAATCACTCCCATTCATACACAAGCTCAAGCTTAAACCACCATCAAAGAGGAGGATTAGAGAGAAAACATAGAGGACTTAAGTGTTATCTACTTGTTTTCTCTTTGACCAATTCTATCATCAAACCCTAAACACATTCAAGCCTTGAATCCACTCAAACAAAAATCCAAACACCAAATCTTGATACTCCTCAAGTCAAACACCAAATCTTGATACTCCTCAAGTCAAATTCCAAGCCTAGGAAGATAGGGTGTCACAATTGGTAAAGCCCTCCTTCTCTAAACCCTAAAACTCCCTTTTAACTTCTTGTTCATCTTGTTCTTCTTACTTTGATTTACTTTATGTCTAGTTTAACTTAAATCTTGACCTAATATGGTCATATTGAAGTTCATCTTCATGAATGACCATCTCAAATGGTCCACATTTTAAATCTCTAGTTGATTTTTCTCTTTAATTTCATCTCTACAAAATTCCCCTTCCCAAGCAAATGAAATGCTTAAGTCCTAATGTATCCCAAGGATGGTTTGATATAGTAGATCACCACTAAAATTTCTAGTGACTACTAATCAAAACCTAGGGAAATGGGGACAAGCATGGATGCAAAACCCCCCTTTTAAATCACATTTCCTTCTTGAGAATGTTGCTGTCCAGTAGCATTTCTCTAAGACCTCTGTCCATGGTCTAATTTTTTGGACACAGATAAACTTGGAATTTGGTGTTGACTACAAAATACTTTTTGTAGCCAACATCCATATATTTCCAGACATATTTTTACTTTATTTTTTCCGTGAGTAAAACTCCCTTGTTCAAATTTTCCTTTAAAGGTCAGTTCATCAGTCTCTGGAAATCCAGATTTCACATCTGAGATTTCCAGAAGATTTTGGTCCCTCAAATCATCTCCAAAATCGGAAGTTCTTTTACAGAAACCTTATTTAAGGTGTTTTGAACATTTTTCATTCTCGGACTTTTCCCATATTCTGGAGTTTTCAAGCCCTAAAGTCCATTTCAAAATCAAGTGTCCACTGCCTTTTTCATTCTGGCAGAAATGGTTTTCAACTTCCAAAAATCTTTTGAGTACCAAATCTCAACCCAAAAATCACACCAAAAATTATGGGATCTGTCCAAAGTCTTATAAAGAGTTCCCAATTTTTACTTTTCTCAGTTTTGATTTATTTTGGCCAAAGGAACACACGCACACACAAACAAATGGTTTTTAAGCTTGGAAGACTCGTTTTACGAGGCGTTCCGGGTGAACACTAACGTTCTTCCCGGCGCGTAACGTGACCTCCGAACTCGAATCTCTTGATTCCGGGCATTTTTTCAAAATTTTGGCCCTTAAAACAAAAATGGTGTGCGACTCCGTTTGATTTCAAAAAATCGGGCGACATCATCACAGTGGCGACTCCGCTGGGGATAAACGAGTTTTATCTTTTCAAAAAAAAAAGGAGAAAAATTTTTGAGGGTCAAGCTTCCGTCCCGGCATTTGAAACCGTTTGTTTTGTGTGTGTGTGTGTGTTGATTTTGCACATTTCGTGTTGTTTTGGCCGCCTCGGAAAAGTCAAAATTTTGACTGTTGGACCCGTTGCCTTGGACTGTTTGAATTTTGAATTATGTGCTTATGTGTTCATTTGCTTTCAAAAAAAAAAATTCAAAAAAAAAAAACAATTTCAAAAAAAAAGATTTCAAAAAAAAATTTTATCAAAAAGAAAATTTTCAAAAAAAAAATCATGCATCATGCTTTTTAAGACACATGCAAAAATTTCTATTTTTACTCAGAAAAAGAAGATAGACTGCTTGCACACTATGCGCACTTGGCCTTACACTGCACACTACGTCCCTAACCCGGGGAAATTCCTGTAGCGGCCCGTTTGGTCTTATTACGCCTCTCGGTGCAAGCACGGGACTACCCAAACATCCCATGGAGCCTCGTGTCGACCATGCACTTGTCCGTGACACACTTTGTCCGAGACCCGGTTGGTTTTTAGTCTGACGTTTCATGCCCCCTGTACGTGTATAGACCTTTCCTTTCAAGCCTTTGTCGGCATACCGACTCCATATCTTTCGGGGACCCTAATCAGTCGAAGTCATGCCGGTTTTCCGCCGCAGACTTTGACCAAGATATTGACCGGCGCCTTGACTTTGACTTTGACTGGCACAAATTATACACTGACTCCCAACATGACACTGAGTCATCAAGGATTAACGGTTATTCCATGCCTAATTACGGCCTAACTGACAACGAGTAAAGATCAATTGTGGACATTTATCAGTCCCAATCATGCCGACTTTTCGTCGAGCCCTCGGACATGATCTTGACTTTGACGTCAGCTTTGTCCGTAATTTACATCGAATGCTCGTTAAGACTCGATTACCCGCCAGACTTTTAGGATCGTTTTTATTTTCGGTCGGTGGGACCCGCTTGCCCTATAGGACCCTCGCCAGCCGTCCGCCTGGGAAGTCGAAATACGGGTGGAATACGAGGGGCTTATAGACGTAGTGACGGGGCCCACTGATCCAGGGTTCAGAATATTTTGCGAAAAAGAAGAGCAATCTTTTCCAACCGATTAGGCTTAATAAAGCATGTTTTAAGTAAACAAGAACAAATAATTGCATGTTGCATGAGCCTTGAGCCCAAACACCTACCCTTCTTCAAATCCCAAATATCTGAACCCACGTATCTTTCCCCGCGGCCTTCCGCACAAAGCTTGGTTTCGGGCACCGGGTCACCGTTCGATCGGTTGGGAAGAATCAAGTGCATCATCGGCTTCACCGTTTGCTTCGACTCCGAGTTTGAGAATGTCCGCATCAGCCGTAACGATGGGGACAACACCACTCCGCCTCACAGGACTCCTCAAAGCAGAACCGCAATGGAATCGGTTAGGCGAGCAGGATGAGAGTGCGACAGAAGCACCTGGTGAACGGCCTTATGGAGGCTATCAAAAGCCATGGATTGGCCGCCGAGTCTCAACCCGAGATGGCACCTTCACTGTGGAAGAAGAGGAAGACCTCAATCCCGCTCTTGGTCAACCCGACTACTCGGGATGCTACCACCGGCCTCCCACGGTACTACCACCGGAGCCCGTGCTCCTCGATCTCTGGTCGGCCGGCTCCCATTGCGAGACCAGCTGGATCCACGCGGCTGACGGACGAGCCGAGCCTCGGTGGGGACAAAGTCGATGCGAAATGCCTTCCCATGGTTGGGGATACCCCGGAATGCCACGGCAAATTGGGATCCCGCCTCGGTTGGGACCAATCAATCCAGGACTTTCGCAGCGGTTTGGAATGCCACCGCGGTTTGGTTCGGGGCAACGGTCAGAGCCCCTCCTCGGAATGATGCTAGCTCATTGCTCCTCACACGGCTTCCGCAAACCCATTTCTCACTCGGGGTTCAATGGGTTACCAAGCCCCCATCCCGGTTTCATCGAGAATCACCGGGACCACGGTATCCTCTCGGTTATGCATCCTCGCCACAACCGGCCATGCAATTCAACAACCGGGGACGGCGGCCGCACTTAAGCCTACTTATGGGCCTCACTCCAGGAAATCCAAGCCATCGGCTACCTCGAGATCTGCCTCCATCTTCTCTCGTCGATTGGAAGCCAACAGCAAGTCGTTGGGTTCTATCCCTTTGCCCAAGCTCCTACCTACACTCCCCGGGGGTAATTTGGGCCAAGGACGGGTTTTCACCTATGCTCCAGGATATGGTATTCCTTCCACCAATGCACCACCAACAGCTAGGCCTCTTCCTGGCTCAAATATCGGCTCAGGCATTCCCGCTCCACCTTTGGATCCCAAATTGGCTTGGTTTATGGAGCAACACAAGGAAATAAAAGCGCGGTCGCTGAATTGACCGTCAAAAGGAACACTGCTCTTCGGCCTACGAGATCCCGACTCAATTGTACCCTGCCTCACAAGTTCGTGATGCCCAATCTCGAAGCTTGTTTGATGGAAGTGCGTGCCCTAAAACTCACTTGGACACCTACACTTTGGCAATGAAAGCTAAGGGATGCACAAACCGGCGGTTGGTGACTACTTGAGTCTCTCTTTGAAGTCGGGGGCTTTGAAATGGTTTTTCCGATTGCGGCTGAAGCTAGGACTACTTGGGAGCAGATTACCGGTACTTTCACGAGATAAGTATAAAGCCAACTTGGAATGGGAAACAAACAGAGTTGACTGCCGGACAACGGTGCGGCGCCACGATGAGAATATTGGGGATTTCTATAAAAGGTGGAACACGAAGCTTAGTGAAATGGCCATTCCTCCCTCGACGAGGAGAAGTTAGACATCTTTCGGTCATGCTTGAAGCCGCATTTGAGAGCTTCCCTCGGTCACTTCCCTACGCCGACTTGCGTGCAATGGTTAATTCGGGGCTAAGTTCGAAAAGGCTTACAATCGGCGGCCGGCTGCTGCACACCTTACGAATACTGGGTTTCTTCCACCTCAGCCACGGCTCTGCCCAACCAAAAGGTAAAGAAGTGATTAGCTATGCGGGACGGGGCGTAACAATGCCACTTCCTTTGTTCCCAAGAAACTTGATGCATCCAGATCCAGGCTCCAAGACTTGAGAAACTTTGGGATGCCTTTGAGTGATATCTTCGGAGGTTTGGTGAGAGAAGGTTTGCTCAGGCCTTTGGAAAATTATCGGCCTAGAAACCCCAATGCTCCTTTGGATACCTCCAAGCATTGTGCCTTTCATCGGTACCGTGGGCACTGACGGATGATTGCGTCCCCCTGAAAAGGCAATCCAAAGTTTGATTGAACAAGGGAGGTTAGAGGTGCTGAAGGGCCCAATACTATCGATAACCCATTCCCTAGAAACAACAACCCGAATGTCAACATGGTCGAGTTTGGTGATTCAAGACTTGTGGGCATAATGGAATTTGACTCACCCCTTTGTAAGGTCGGTGGACCGACCATCGCGAGATGATGAAAATGGTTGGATTAAGCAAGAGATTGCCAAAGAAATCTGATGGAAAGATCTGCAATAGCCCCCATCTCCGGCGTCGAAGAGTAGATGCATGGTCCAACAACAAAGAGCGGCTAGACTAGGGGCTACCTATCTTTAAAATAGTCTTTTAAGTCAACCTTCGTAGGTTCTAGTACTTTTCTTTCACCTAAGTCCTTCTGGACATTTGTCGTTGTAGTCCATTTTGAACATAGTAGTTAAATGTCTAACTTTTAATATAAGTCTTTTTTCTTTTCTTGCTAGACTCGAGACATCACTTGCACACCCACGTTACACTTAATTGAAATGGTTTTATCCTAGATGATCACTTGTCTTTGCTCAACCACTAATTCTTTGAAATGATTAATATTTAAACTAATCGGAGTGAGAAAATCAATTGATATCCTTCCCAAATTGGGGCTTACCAACTCCCCATCTTGCATCTCATATGCTCACATCCCTTTCATCATCATCCTCTCGTTGCTCGATGAATTTGCATGGATCTTTTCTCATTTAAAGCTTAAGCAAGCAATGAAGACTTAATTTCGTTTAGGTCATCCGGTAAGGATTGCGGTCGAAGCCTTTCACCCATAGGAAAGCCATTACCTTACCCTCACCAAACAATATCCTTTCATTTCAAGATCGGCATGTTTTGAAACCCTGTTTAGCCATCACCTTTGCTCCTTATTGAGAGAAGTCCAAGCAACGCCAAAGAAGTTAGCTTCGAGAGTCAGCGATGCATAAAATGTTCAAGTTGTGAAGGAAGGAAAGATAATCCTCAAAAGGGCCTTCCGAATTATCAAAGGAAGGATTTTAAAATCCTCGCAATTCAGCAAAAATCCTCAACGTCTCAGGAGGCTCTTAAAAAAAATAGAAAAATTCAAGCAAGAACTTCAAAAAAAAGAGGACCGTCGATCCTCACAATTCAGCAAAAGTCTCCGACTTCTCAAGAAGCTCTCCAATGATCAAAAAAAAAAAAGAGCCCGAATCCTCACAAGTTCGCAAAAGTTGTCGATAGTTTGGACTTCCTCTCACCATTACCTTAAATCAATCCCAAGCCATCCTCTCGATTTTAGAGGATACTCCCATTACCCTCGCCTTTGGTCAAAGTCAAAATTTGACCTCTCATTCTTAAAGGTAATCAATCTTCCCCGCCATAGATTTCCCAAACACATCCCTGCAAGTCAACCTCTCATCATTAGAGGTTCGGTCGTGAAAAGGCCCGGCCGACCTCTCATCTTAAGAGGTCATGATTTTCCAAATCACCCGATGGCCGATCGAAGCCCGGAAACCCAGTGCAATTCCTATCGGATAGCAATTTCATCGTAAAATCTAAATCAAATTAATATTTCATTGCTTGCTTATATTGGAATCTAATCCATTTTGGTTCAAAATTACCAATCAAAGATTGTGCAAATTCAAATTTGATTCATGTGAGCATAATTCATTTCTACTCCACAAACACTTGCCGTGGATGTCCCACTGGGGCTTCGCATCCGTGTCTTTCATGGACACTCTAAGGGGATATGTTATTCGAATCTCCAATCCTCAAATTCCCAAAAGGACCTCTAAGTCTTGAATTTTCACATTCATTCTCTTTTCATTCGGGATAAGCCCGAACTACGGCGACTTTGAGCTCTTCATAATGGAGGGAACGTAGGCAACCGAGAAATGGTCCGGTCGAAATCACAAACAAATCTCAAAAAAAATCCGGTCTCATCAAGGATCGTCCCTATACACTTTCCGTTCTTAGAGCTTCATTCTCGATATTAGTTGATATTCTCCTTGTGATTAATCAAAATATTTGTTCATATCAGATTTAGGAGTTGGATAACCCGAACATTAACAAAGGGTTTTAAGCAGCCTTGTGATCATCATGAATAAGACAAGTTTTCAAGTGTCTCGACAAGTCTTCTCTCTCTCCATCATAGGGAAATAGAGCCAAACACTGTCTTTACGTCGGCGGGGCTTCCATACACTTTTCCACACCTTGTGATGCTTATACTCTCTCAAAAGAGTCAAACCTAAAGCGAGTGTGTATACACAAAATCGGGATTCATTCCCATTTTTGAAAGATGTGCCCTTGCACGTAAACGTTTACGAGTCTTGTCCGGTGGCGGTTGACTAAGATTTGAAAAGATGGGTGCCTCCTCGGCCACATAATGACTGCATGCAATAAGACCGCTCTGAATTTCTTCACGGCGGGGCTTGCAGCGGTTCTCCCGAGTTCTCTGTATCGGCTCTTCAAGTGGGGCTTCTATAGTCATCTTTGGGTCCACATTGGGTTCTTCACTACGAGATAGATTCGCCAAGTCACTTCTTCAAAATCTGGACTTTGCCTACTCGGGATCAGGGGCTTTGTCAAGCCGGTCCTTTGGACACGAATTTTATCAAGTCACAAGAAAGGTCTAGTCACATCAACAACTAGATTTTCGGCTTGAACTTGGTACATAGCGGCTTCCCATAGCATCGGAATTTAAGATGCAGGTTTCTCCTGCATTAGCAATTTCATCAAATCATTCTCCGAACAAGGTTTCGGCCGAAGTCATGACTCACCCAAATGAAAGAAGCTTCACTCATATCAACGTGCCCTAGAGCTGTCGGCATCGGCTTCAAATGACCAAGAGTGAGAGGGAAATTTTCAGCAAGACCGGGATCCGAATCAATCTCATCAAGATTGAGGTCCATGTGATCTTGTAAAAAACCTCATCAACAACCACTTTGTTTAAATCGCGATCGAGGGCTCTCACCTCCCCACTTGCTCAAAATCTGTCCCAAACGGTCTCCGAGACACATACATCCCAATGCATCCCCTTTCATCACCATGCATCCCCACAAAAATCTCCCGAGGGCTCATGTAGCATGCCTGAAAACTTGAATCAATAGGGAAAATCCTAAGTGATTGAGGATCATAAATCATAATTTCCCTATCAAAAGCTTAGGCTAGGTGCATCTTCGAAAGCAAGTAAATGCATCATCTCGCGAACATATGCAGTGATACTATCATAATCATTCTGATTCTATGCATGCATCTGTCATCATGAATGTCATATACGCATCTTCCTCTCTACTAACCAATGCAGGAATTCAAACGTGAAAGACCATTTTCCTTCGCTATTGAGACTTACCCTCAACAAGGAAGATGTTTACCAAAGCCCAAAATCAATGGTTTCAACAAAATTGCAAGAAATCAAATCCCCCTTTTCGGCAAGAGATGATTCCGGGCAAAACATGTGCAGACCACCTCCAGTGTCTACAAATCGGTCAGGGACGCCAAGTTCTCAAATACAAATCGGTCAGGGACGCCAAGTTCTCAAGTACAGTTCGGTCAGGGACGCCAAGTTCTCAAATACAAATCGGTCATAGACGCCAAGTTCTCAAATATAAATCGGTCAGGGACGCCAAATTCTCAAATACAGTTCGGTCAGGGACTCCAAGTTCTCAAGTACAGTTCGGTCAGGGACGCCAAGTTCTCAAATACAAATCGGTCATAGACGCCAAGTTCTCAAATACAAATCAGTCAGGGACGCCAAGTTCTCAAATACAGTTCGGTCAGAGACGCTAAGTTCTCAAAGGCAAGTAGGTCAGGGACGCCAAGTTCTCAAATACAGTCAGGACGGAGACGCCAAGTTCTCAAATGCATCAAGACTCTCAACACTATCAACTACCACACCCCCCCGCAACTTGCTCTCCTGCGGGTAAGCACAAAAAGGTACGTTAGTCCTTCAACATATCTCAAAAATAAGCATGCACTCACAAATGTTGCATGATTACCCATAGCTTTAGCTATCCCTATCTCCATAAACAACAACGTAAGCTTTAGTCAATCCTCGGGCGACTTCCTAAAATAGTCAATCCTCGGGCGACTTCCCTAAAATAGTCAATCCTCGGGTGACTCCCCTAAGAAACGATCAACCTTGGGTACAAAGCTCATAGCCTCTCGTTATCACCACCTCTTTGACGAACTATGTAGCCTACCATAGGTCCGGTCACTTGACCAATACGGTCACCCTTTTCCCCGATAGTTCTCGTAAGCCCGAATCTTCCTCGGCGAGAACACCTTCAAATAGTCTCCCTCGGGTACTAAACCTCGACTTAGAATCATACTCTGAACTAAGTCCCCATTTAGGTTCATACTCTGAACAAAACCTCGACTTAGAATCATACTCTGAACTAAGTCCCCATTTAGGTTCATACTCTGAACTAAACCTCGACTTAGAATCATACTCTGAACTAAGTCCCCATTTAGGTTCATACTCTGAACTAAACCTCGACTTAGAATCATACTCTGAACTAAGTCCCCATTTAGGTTCATACTCTGAACAAAACCTCGACTTAGAATCATACTCTGAACTAAGTCCCCATTTAGGTTCATACTCTGAACTAAACCTCGACTTAGAATCATACTCCTGAACTAAGTCCACATTTAGGTTCATACTCCTGAACTAAACCTCGACTTAGAATCATACTCCTGAACTAAGTCCCCATTTAGGTTCATACTCTGAACAAAACCTCGACTTAGAATCATACTCTGAACTAAGTCCCCATTTAGGTTCCATACTCTGAACTAAACCTCGACTTAGAATCATACCCCGAACTAAGTCCCCATTTAGGTTCATACTCTGAACTAAACTCCAACAAAGGCTAACAAAATCCCAGAAGTTAACGGAATCCCGTTTCTTTTCCCATTATCATCCATTTCCTCGGCAGCAAACATAAGACCGATCCCTTCAAATGAAGTCCACCAATAGACCATCTATCCCAAACCATCAAAGGGAAATCATTTCAAATCAAGGTTCGAGGCACCTAAGACGCCATCTCCAAGGTTCGAGGCACCTAAGACGCCATCATGAAGGTTCGAGGCACCTAAGACGCCATCATTAAGGTTTGAGGCACCTAAAACGCTATCACACACAACACGAGGAAAGCGATAAATCGCAATCATCCCCTAATTTGACAAACCGAAGTCATTACCAGGGCGACTTCCCCAAAATAGTCAAACCATAGGGCGACTTCCCCAAAATAGTCAAACCATAGGGCAACTTCCCCAAAATAGTCAAACCATAGGGCGACTTCCCCAAAAATAGTCAAACCATAGGGCGACTTCCCCAAAATAGTCAAACCATAGGGCGACTTCCCCAAAATAGTCAAACCATAGGGCGACTTCCCCAAAAATAGTCAAACCATAGGGCGACTTCCCCAAAATAGTCAAACCATAGGGCGACTTCCCCAAAATAGTCAAACCATAGGGCGACTTCCCCAAAATAGTCAAACCATAGGGCGACTTCCCCAAAATAGTCAAACCATAGGGCGACTTCCCCAAAATAGTCAAACCATAGGGTGACTTCCCTAAAATAGTCAAACCATAGGGCGACTTCCCCAAAAATAGTCAAACCATAGGGCGACTTCCCTAAAATAGTCAAATCATAGGGCGACTTCCCAAAAATAGTCAAAATCATAGGGCGACTTCCCCAAAATAGTCAAGTCATAGGTTGACATCCTAAAACAGTCACTCTAGGGTCGACGTCTGAAGATAGTCGAAAAACCCGAACTACGACTGGCTTGATTCCTCTTAAGGATACGTAGGTAGCCTATCATTAGGTTCAGCCATCCGACCGAAAATGGTCATTCCTATCCCCAGCAGAGCGGATAGCCATCCGACCGAAAATGGTCATTCCTATCCCCAAGCGGGCGGATAGCCATCCGACCGAAAATGGTCATTCCTATCCCGGCGGAGCGGATATACAATTTCGGCCATCCGACCGAAAATGGTCATTCCTATCCCCGGCAGAGCGGATAGCCACCAGACCAAAATGGTCATCTCCTATCCCCAGCAGAGCGGATATACAATTTCAGCCATCCGACCAAAAATGGTCATTCCTATCCCCAGCAGAGCGGATAGCCATCCGACCAAAAATGGTCATTCCTATCCCCGGCAGAGCGGATAGCCATCCGACCGAAAATGGTCATTCCTATCCCCAGCAGAGCGGATATACAATTTCAGCCATCCGACCAAAAATGGTCATCTCTTTTCCCCATGAGTTTCTCTCCGGACCCACCGCAGCTCGCTTTTCAAGGTTCGAGGCACCTAAAATGCCATCATCTCCGGGTCAAAGACCGAACTACGGCGCTTGATTCCCATTCGGGATACGTAGGTAGCCTATTAAATAGGTTCAGCCACTCGATCACTTGATCATCTGTCAAATATGGAGCCTTACTCTTATCGACGACCCGCTTCCTTCGAAAGCGCCGTCGCGCAGGGGCTACTTGTAAGTGCTCCAAATTGAGTTGTTAGTATTTTCGTTAGAAAATTAACGAAAGTCCTAATATTCCTAACATTTCTAACAATTCCTAACCTTTCTAACAAAGTAAGGGTAGATTAGGGATTGCCATTTAAGGTTAAACCAAGAAAAGAATCTCAAAAAGCAAAAGAAATTGGAAAAATCCGAATTAGGCAAGTTGAAAAACGAAAGCTATTTGGAATTTTTGAATAATATTCTTCTGTTCAAAGCACTGGAGCGGCATTTAATGCACCGGGCACGTCTACATAACCCTCCGCGCGGATCCTTTGAGTCTCCCGGTGGCCTATAAATTGACCCCTCCTCTCTCGGTCTACCTGACACAATTGGCTCATAGAAGGCCGTACTGGCGAAAAATAGGGAGAAAACGGATTGGGAATTCACTAGAATTGCCACCATTTTCTCTTGAATCTTTCCCAAATCCCATTCACTCCAAATATTCTCAAATCACTCTCATTCATACACAAGCTCAAGCTTAAACCACCATCAAAGAGGAGGATTAGAGAGAAAACATAGAGGACTTAAGTGTTATCTACTTGTTTACTCTTTGACCAACTCTATCATCAAACCCTAAACACATTCAAGCCTTGAATCCACTCAAACAAAAATCCAAACACCAAATCTTGATACTCCTCAAGTCAAACACCAAATCTTGATACTCCTCAAGTCAAATTCCAAGCCTAGGAAGATAGGGTGTCACCATTGGTAAAGCCCTCCTTCTCTAAACCCTAAAACTCCCTTTTAACTTCTTGTTCATCTTGTTCTTCTTACTTTGATTTACTTTATGTCTAGTTTAACTTAAATCTTGACCTAAGATGGTCATCTTGAAGTTCATCTTCATGAATGACCATCTCAAATAATCCCACATTTTTAAATCTCTAGTTGATTTTTCTCTTTAATTTCATCTCTACAAAATTCCCCTTCCCAAGCAAATGAAATGCTTAAGTCCTAATGTACCCCAAGGATGGTTTGATATAGTAGATCACCACTAAAATGTCTAGTGACTACTAATCAAAACCTAGGGAAATGGGGATAAGCATGGATGCAAAACCCCCTTTTAAATCACATTTCCTTCTTGAGAATGTTGCTGTCCAGTAGCATTTCTCTAAGACCTCTGTCCATGGTCTAATTTTTTGGACACAGATAAACTTGGAATTTGATGTTGACTACAAAATACTTTTTGTATCCAACATCCAGAGCTTTCCAGACATATTTTTACTTTATTTTTTTCGTGAGTAAAACTCCCTTGTTCAAATTTTCCTTTAAAGGTCAGTTCATCAGTCTCTGGAAATTCAGATTTCACATCTGAGATTTCCAGAAGGTTTTGGTCCCTCAAATCATCTCCAAAATGGGAAGTTCTTTTACAGAAACCTTATTTAAGGTGTTTTGAACATTTTTCATTCTTGGACTTTTCCCAGATTCTGGAGTTTTCAAGCCCTAAAGTCCATTTCAAAATCAAGTGTCCACTGCCTTTTTCATTCTGGCAGAAATGGTTTTCAACTTCCAAAAATCTTTTGAGTACCAAATATCAACCCAAAAATCACACCAAAAATCATGGGATCTATCCAAAGTCTTATAAAGAGTTCCCAATTTTTACTTTTCTCATTTTTGATTTATTTTGGCCAAAGGAATACACACACACACGCACACACAAACAAACAAATGGTTTTTAAGGTTGGAAGACTCGTTTTACGAGGCGTTCCGGGTGAACACTAACGTTCTTCCCGGCGCGTAACGTGACCTCCAAACTCGAATCTCTTGATTTCGGGCATTTTTTCAATATTTTGGCCCTTAAAACAAAAATGGCGTGGCGACTCCGTTTGATTTCAAAAAATCGGGCGACATCATCACAACCATGAGGGCGATTTGGTGGGGGAGGAGGTAGATTTGTGTTTTCAGCATTTGCATTGGTATCTGCATTGGTGTTGACATTCGCTTCATTGAATTCTTCAGAAGCGTCTGAGACATGCCCGTCTGGGGTTACCATTGTTGTAGGTTGAGAAAAGTTTCGAGGTCAAGCTTAAGCACGTCTTTCCGGCAATGGAACCAAACTGATGCCGCAAGAAAAGTGCTTATCAATCTTCTTCCACGTGGCAGGACTGATCACCTGGCTCCTTGACCTGAAATCAGAACCGACGACTAGCCGGATGTGTCTCCGGCTTAGACCCTCGGGCGTGAGAGTAAGTATTTGATGATGGGAGAGCAAAATGTATTGAACAAAGGATATTCAAATAGCAAAATTGCAGTTACCTTTGCCCCGTTGGTAGTGATAATGTATTTATAGGTAATGACGTTGTATATTTGGTGGTGCTGCATGATCTCCGAGATTCTAGCGGCAGTTATTAGTAATGTGGACGTGCCTATAACGGTCCCTGATTTATAGGGATGCGGTTATGGAAAGGTTTGACTTACGTGTGTCCTCATATGTTAAGTTGACACTTGGAGATTAGGTCGAGGTCGCCATTGTGGAATGGTCGACCTGACTGGCGGGTAGAACATGGTTCGTACCCGTAGTATAGTATGGATCATTGGTTCGGATCAAGCTAGGTCGGGACCTTGTAGGTCGGACAATGAGCTTAGATCGACAGATGCGGTTACTGGGCCTTAGGCCTTATGGTGATTGAGCTAGCCTCGTTAAGAACGTGGATTCCACGGTTGTCCATGTTTGGGCTTTACTTGTTTGGCCCAGCTCGACACTTTTGGTATGCTCAATATCTATTATATTTTTCTGAACTTCACGAGCATAATTAATTATTTTTTTCGAAACCTCTGTTAGTTTCAAAATCAATAATTATGAGGGCGGATTGACTTTTATAACTGGCCAAACGTAGGCGAGAAATTTATGGTTTGTTGTCAGAAAGGCGGCAGGAAGTTTCATCATATCTCGGAAATTTGCACCAACTACTTGACTCGATAAGATTGCCCCATCGTTTCTTGGCCGACCTGACCAAGAAACACGGACCGATTATGCATTTACAACTCGGTCAAGTCCCCATAGTAGTTCTTTCATCCCCACAGGTAGCCGAGGAGGTTTTAAAAAGGGTAAAGATTGAAATGTCTTGGCTTGTTTATTCACAATTGATCACTATTTATAATTACAATGGTAGAGTCCTAACTATGCAAGGATTGTAAGATCCTATCTATACAAGGAGAATATTGTTTCCTAAACTATGTAAATCACATTATAGACCAAATACAATAAGGAGAAAAGATTTAGGAAACTTCAGCAACATTCCTAAACAGAACAGAAACTGAACTTGGATCGGGGCGGGCACCTGGGCCAGGCCGAGGCGGGCGCCTGGCCAGCAGTGTCAAAGGCCGAGGGAGGCTGGCCTTGAGGCGGCCGCATGGAGCTGGGTGAGGCGTGCACCTCGACTGCAGAAGGATCAGCCTTGGTGTTCTCCATTTGAGGCGGGTGCCTGGCTGAGTGTGGGGCGGGCGCCTCAGGTGCAGTGGCGGCAGCTTCATTCTGGTTACCTTCAGTGACCTTCGTAGCGTCATCCTTAATACGCCCCCGCAAGATGGACGATCCTTGGAGAAGTCCAATCTTGGAGATAAGGTGTTGAAAGCGTATACGAGAAAGTGGTTTCGTTAGAACATCGGCTAGTTGATTCGAACCGGCAATTTGTTGCACACGGAGAGAACCAGACTGAATTTGCTCACGAACGAAGTGGAAGGAGAGGGCCACATGTTTCATTCGAGAGTGAAAGACCGGATGTGCAGAGTAGGTTGTGGCACCAAGGTTGTCACAGTAAATCACAGGAGTAGCATGTGATGGAAACCCAAGCTCAGTAAGTAAGTTCCCAACCCAAGTGAGTTCGGCTGCAGTGTCAGCGATTGCCCGGAATTCGGCTTCAGTGGTGGACCGAGCAAGGGCACGTTGTTTCCAAGAAGACCAAATGACCGGGTTTTTACCCAGATAGACAAGCAAGCCCGAAGTGGATACGAAATCTTCTTTGTCACCAGCCCAATCTGCATCACAGAATGCATGAAGAGAGGAAGGGGATTTTGCAAAGATCTGAAGACCAAGGTGCATGGTGCCATGAAGGTAGCATAGAAGTGATGTAAACGCAGCGGAATGATATAGGAATTAATCAATAATGATTAAAACCTCTGCAGGAATTAAAGGAATTCCCAAGAACTCAAGAACGAATTCTTTCAATAAAACACGAACTTTGCAAGATGCAAATTGAAATTTAATTGATAAAAGTCTAATTTTCGGAATTACAATGAAGGCCTATTTTATAGTGCCCATAAAACTTGAACAAGAATCCTAAACCTTCTAAAATTAATCCTAACCTATATAGTAACCTAATAGGACTTAAAAACTAGTAGATCTCTTCAAAATCTATTCTAAAACTACCTATAATCAACCAATTAAAATTAAATCCGAAATACAAATGAAATAATAAAAGATACAAAAATAATTAACATCCCAATTTACATCAAGAAGGCGCTTCAGTGCAACCCAATGAGAAGGTTGGGGGTTTTGCATGAATTACGCAAGCTTGTTGACCGAGAAAGCAATGTCGGGACGAGTGAAGGATAAGTATTGTAGTCCACCAACAATAGCACGATTGGAGGTAGGGTCAACAGCTGAAGTGTCAGTGGATCTGGTGAGAGGTGGTGATGCTACCATAGGAGTGGGAAGCGGCTTGCAGTCAATCATGTTGTGACGGGTGAGAAGATCATGAATGTATTTAGTTTGGGAGAGGAGGAGCCCATTTTGATTTGGAACGACTTCAACACCCAAAAAGTAGGACAAGGAACCAAGGTCCTTGAGAGAGAATCGGTTGGATAGGTTGGAGATAAATAACTGAAGTTGAGAGGGAGAAGGTCCGGTGACAATGATGTCATCAACATAGACTAGTAGGTAAATTGGGAAAGGAAATCTGTTGAAGATAAACAGAGAGGGATCGGCTAAGGAGGGTTGAAAGCCATATGTAGTGAGGTAGGTTTTGAGTTCTTGGAACCATGCCCGGGGAGCCTGTTTGAGACCATAGATGGCTTTTGACAAGCGACAAACAAAGGATGTGTTGGTGGAGTCCTCAAATCCGAGGGGTTGTGTCATAAAAACAGTTTCAGAGAGTGATGTAAATTGGGATGTTAATTATTTTTGTATCTTTTATTATTTCATTTGTATTTTCGGATTTAATTTTAATTGGTTGATTATAGGTAGTTTTAGAATAGATTTTGAAGAGATCTACTAGTTTTTAAGTCCTATTAGGTTACTATATAGGTTAGGATTAATTTTAGAAGGTTTATGATTCTTGTTCAAGTTTTATGGGCACTATAAAATAGGCCTTCATTGTAATTCCGAAAATTAGACTTTTATCAATTAAATTTCAATTTGCATCTTGCAAAGTTCGTGTTTTATTGAAAGAATTCGTTCTTGAGTTCTTGGGAATTCCTTTAATTCCTGCAGAGGTTTTAATCATTATTGATTAATTCCTATATCATTCCGCAGCGTTTACATCAGTTGGTATCAGAGCGAGGACGATCCTTGAAAGATGACCAATTCCGGTGGAGCCAACGGAGACACGCAAACCACTCTTGCAGCAATCCTTGAGCGCATAGCAATTCAAGATCCCGAATATTGGGAACGTTCGGAGCGACATGAAGCCCTCCAAAGAGAGCAACACACCCAATTATTAGCGGCCTTGGCGGGACTGCGAGTAGATGGTGGCTATGTCAACCCAAACAATCAACATGGTCCTCATGGGGAAAACCTCCGCCATGATGGTCTGATTGGACGGGAGAATAGAACTAACGATGGGGGAGAAGAAAAATCACTTCTTGAGAAGATCGATATGCGTCTGAAGCATGTCGTTGTCAGGTACGAAAATTTTCCATAATGTTTAATAAACTTGACAAGGAGGCCGACGTTAAGAATGACGTGATGCTTTATTTTGAATCTGAGATTCAAAGGGGCCGACTTCATGCAAGTAATCAGTTTTTGGTGGATAAGCATCGCGACCAAAGGGATGCTGTTTGGGCAGAAGCCAAACGTTGTGGTGTCCAAATCGATCTTTATACGAAAATAATTCAGCGTTCGAAGGCATGAAGGGAGGCTGAATTGAAGCGCCTCGAGGAAGAAAATCGCCTTGTTATTGAATACGTTCCTGACCAAGAAGAACATGTTGAAGAGGGGAATTTGGGCATTAAAGAGGTGGACCTATGTGCAATGGATGAAGTCCTTCAGGAGATTATTAATGATGATTTGGAAGAGTTGGCGGAAAATCTGCCTAATAGCGCGCCCGCGCTAACAGTCGAGGGCGTCCGCGCTAGTGCAGAACATCCGGAGGAGGATTAACTAGTTATCTACGTGACTGCGCTGGATTGAAGAAAGAGAAAGTGGAGATAATTGATGAAGAATATGGGACGGATAATGGAAGTATATTATTTGATTTTGAAAATATTTTTTCATATCTTACGATGCCAAGAAGTCAAGTTTATTCGAAGTATCTTTTTAAATGGGATGGCAGCTTCCAAACATCGGATGAGAACTCGGGGACGAGTTCTTTTGAAGTGGTGGTGAATGATGTAAATTGGGATGTTAATTATTTTTGTATCTTTTATTATTTCATTTGTATTTTCGGATTTAATTTTAATTGGTTGATTATAGGTAGTTTTAGAATAGATTTTGAAGAGATCTACTAGTTTTTAAGTCCTATTAGGTTACTATATAGGTTAGGATTAATTTTAGAAGGTTTAGGATTCTTGTTCAAGTTTTATGGGCACTATAAAATAGGCCTTCATTGTAATTCCGAAAATTAGACTTTTATCAATTAAATTTCAATTTGCATCTTACAAAGTTCGTGTTTTATTGAAAGAATTCGTTCTTGAGTTCTTGGAAATTCCTTTAATTTCTGCAGAGGTTTTAATCATTATTGATTAATTCCTATATCATTCCGCTGCGTTTACATCAGAGAGAGTGCCTTGAAGGAAGGCGTTGTTGACATCAAGTTGGCGAAGGGGCCAATGGTTGGTTGTGGCAAAGGAAAGAAGTAGCCGGACTGTGGCTGGTTTGACAACTGGACTGAAGGTTTCGGTGTAGTCAACACCGGGATGTTGGTGAAAAACTTTGGCTACTAGTCGGGCCTTGTATTTCTGAATGGTGTTGTCGGGATTGTATTTGATGCGAAAGACCCACTTGCATCCGACAATGTTATGGGCTGAGGTAGGTGGAACCAATGACCAAGTGTTGTTGCGGGTTAGAGCTTGAAACTCTTCAATCATGGCGTTATGCCAATGGGGAATGGATAGGGCTTGTTTGGTTGTGGTGGAAAGGCTTGTGGGGGAGGATAGGAGGGATAGGTTGGCAAACTTGGGGTTGGGTTTGGTGATGCCATGGGAAAGTCTAGTGGTGATAGTGCGGGTGAGAGGTGGAGGGGATGGAGGGTTGGGAGTGGGTGGTGTAATATCAAGTTGTGTTGGGGTTGGGGGTTCATTAGGGGTGGGATTGGGAGAGGGATGAGTTGGGGAGGGAGGAGTGGGGGGAGGTGGGATAGAGGAGGTGGTGTCTAGGATGGGGAGGAAAAGGGTGTGCCATTCAGAGGGAGGAGGAGTGGAAGTGGTGGGGGATGTGGTGGTGAGGGAGTTGTATGGGAAAGTGGTTTCAACAAAGCGGACATGGCGGGAGGTGTAGACACGATGGGAGGTAGGATCAAGGCAGTAATACGCGCTTTGTGTGGGTGAGTAACCAACGAAAATACAAGGGATGTATTTTGGGTCGAGTTTGTAGGTGGTGTATGGGCGAAGCCAGGGATAGCAGAGGCAACCAAAACTACGTAGCTTGGTGTAGTTTGGAGGGGAGCGGAAAAGGCGAAAGTAGGGGGAGTCATTGTTTAGGGTGGGGGTGGGTAATCTGTTTATGAGGTAGGTGGCAGTGGTGAGAGCATAGGGCTAAAGGGTGAGGGGTAGGTTGGCATGGGAGAGAAGAGTGAGGCCAGTTTCCACAATGTGGCGGTGACGAAGTTCGGCGTACCCATTATGTTCAGGAGTGTGAGGGGGTGTAGTGAGGTGGGTGTTGCCGTTTTGACCAAGGGTGGGTGTGAGTTTGATATATTCACCCCCATTGTCAGAGTAGATTTGAACGATGGGACGTTTGAAGTATTTTTCGACTAGAGCTTTGAAGCGGAGGAAGGTGTTGTAGGTATCAGATTTGTGTTTGAGAGGGTAAAACCAAATGTATTTGGTGAAGTGGTCGACAAAGATGACATAGTATTTAAAGTTGTCAAGTGAGTGAATTGGAGAGGTCCATACATCGGAAAAGATAAGATCAAGGGGAGCATGTGAGACAAGAGTGGAAGATGCAAAAGGCAGCTTGTGGCTTTTATTAATAAAGCAAGAATTACAAGGAGGTAAACTAGAGGAAATAGATAAACTAAACTTGCTACGTAATAAACTAAGAACGGGGGAAGAGGGATGTCCTAATCTATGATGCCACAGCTGCGATGAGAGAGAGCTTGAATGGGCAGAGGGTGCCAAATGTAGACGCCATCCTCAAGGTTTCCATGGATAAGAGTTTGACTCGTGGCTTTGTCCTTGATAAGAAAAGAAGAATGTGAGAATTCAATGATGGCATTGTTGTCACGATAGAATTGAGACACGGATAGAATATTACGAGTAATAAGAGGGACATGTAAGATATTATTAAATTTAAGAAGAGAGGATGATGTGGGGAGAGAGAAGGAACCTATGTGAGAGATCGGAAGAGAAGAGCCATCGCCGATAATGACGTCGTCACTGCCATTGTAGGGTGTGTGAAGGGCAAGGTTGGAAAGGTCATTAGTGATGTGGTTGGTTGCACCACTATCGATAAGCCAAGATGGAGGGGGAGGTGGGTTGGGATGGGATGCAGTGTGGGCTTGGGGGTTAGGATTTGGATTTCGGTTTTGGCGATGAAGGGGGGGAGTTGACGGTGGGGTGGTCGCGCTTGAATTGGCGACATTGGGAGATAACATGTCCAATGTTACGACAGTATTGGCACTTGCCGTTAAAAGGGCGAGGGGATGAGTACGAGTTATGGGATGGAGAGGGATTGTTGTTGCGGTAGGAGTTACGGTTAGGTGAAGGGCGGGTGTGGGCGGTAAAGGCGGTGGTGGGGAGAGGAGAGGTGGATGTGGATTGTTTTAGGGTGAGTTCATGTTGGATAAGTTTTTCGTGTAGGGCTTCAAAGGAGATAGGGTTGTCTCGGGCTCGGGTGGAATCAATGACGGGTTTGAAGGTTTCATAGTCCAAGCCTTTAAGGATGGTGTAGATTATGTCCTCGAAATCCATGGGTTTTCCTAGAATGGCAAGCTTGTCGGTGTAGGTTTTGACAGCATTCATGTAATCGGAGATGGATAGTTGGTTTTTGGTGAGGTTTGCAAGGTTGTCTTTGATTTGAAGTATGTGGCCACGGGAGGGGTTGGCATAGGTGGTTTTGAGGATGGTCCAAGCTTCATGGGAGGTTTTGGCTTGGTGAACAAGGGGAGCAATAGCGGGGTCTAGGGTTCCTATGAGGGCTCCTAGGATGAGGCGATCTTGGCGAGACCAAGTGATGGCTGCCGGATTGGGAATGGTGGTGGTGGTGGCTGGTTTGGCCGGTTCATCATCCGTTTCAACGGTGGCAGGGGTGGTGGTGATGATGTCATCATCGGATTTTGGGTGGGTGCCATCGACAAATTTCAAGAGGTCGAGGCCAAAGAGGATGGAGGTAATTTGGGATGCCCATGTGAGATAGGTTAAAGGAGTAAGGGTGCGGCAGTAAGATAAGTTGACCAAGAAGAGGGGTTGGTCGGGTTGGGCAGCGTTTGGAATGGTGGAGGAGGCTCCGGCCATTGCCATGGTGGGGTGGGGCTGCCGAATTTGACAGGGGTTTTTGGGATTATGAGACTTGAATCTTACCGCTCTGATACCATGTAAAGATTGAAAAGCCTTAGCTTGTTTATTCACAATTGATCACTATATATAATTACAATGGTAGAGTCCTAACTATGCAAGGATTGTAAGATCCTATCTATACAAGGAGAATATTGTTTCCTAAACTATGTAAATCACAATATAGACCAAATACAATAAGGAGAAGAGATTTAGGAAACTTCAGCAACATTCCTAAACAGAACAGGAACTGAACGTGGGTCGGGGCGGGCGCCTGGGCTAGGCCGAGGCGGGCGCCTGGTGTGAGTACCCCGACCCGAACTCGTGTTTTTGGGCCTGCTTTCCTTGAATTGCAAAGGGCCTGCATTAGTTTTGGGCTTGCCTAATTATTTATATGCCTTAGTTCTGGGCTTGCTTATTCATTTATATGCATTAGTTTTGGGCTTATTTAATTATTTATAGTCATTTAGTTTTGGGTCTGCCTCCCTTCGGCCCATTCTGCCTATGGAATGACCGGTGTCATCCGACACAGGACTACCCTAAGGCGGTTAAAGCCCCATGTCGTACGACATGGAAGCTCCCCATCAGCAGCCTATAAATACGGGGCTTTGCTGATCATTTTAAGGGGGGATTTTTCTGAAGTAAGGTTACTCTGCCAAATTTGAGAGAAGAGAGAGAAATACACACACTCACCTCCCTCTTCAAACACACACACATCCAAACCAAAGAGAATGGTGACCATTCTTTGTTGGAGGTTTGAAGAGACAAACACCATACTATTGGTGCCTTGTCTTGTGGACTACAATAGGTAGACCCTGAATCCTTTCCATCTCCCTTTATATCTTGCTTGTTCATTTGCCATGCATGTTCATGCTATTTGATAATATATGACTTATTTGGGATTTTTGCATGATAAAGATGGTGGAGATGTGAATCATCAATATTCACATCTCCTCATCTCAGATCTGAACATTTAGTAGTGTTAGCTTTATTAAAGTTTGGATCTTTGTTGAGCTTACTTGAGTTAGGAGGTGATGGCCCCATGATCATGGCTCAAAATATGTGATCATTCACATTTGGCCATCAAAGCCACATGACCCTCCCACAATACTCACTTGTTACTGTTATTCTACTGTTTTCAGTTAGTATTATAGCCTAGTTTCATGTTCTGGGCAGTGTGAGATCAATCTGATGAAGCTCACTGACAGAGGACGTGTATGTCGTCCGACACAGGACAACCCTAAGGTGTCCTGTGTCATACGACATAAGGATCCCAGAAAGTCGATTTGACTTCAGTGACTTCAGTTAAGCCCAGATTGATCCCCTTTTGTAGTTTCAAGCCTTGTTCAGTGTAATGCTTTGCTGCTTTTGGCATTAGAATGGTATTGGTGGCCTTTGCACCCCCCCCCTTTGTAAGAGACAATCTGACCAGGTCATCCTGTGTCATACGACAGACCCTCTCTTGAGGAAGTCCTGTGTCGTACGACACTCAAGGCCCTGGACAAACTGTCTCATCTCTTTCTTGTAATTCAAGTTATCAATTGTAAGGGTGTGACCCCCTTTTTAATGGCTCACAACTTGTATCTCGTTTTTATTATCATTAATAAAATCCAAATTTCATATGCTTGTTTGTTGACACGATTTGCACACACCTAGAATGAGTTACATTGTCCTTGTTTGATTGAAAGTCTCGAAAGAGACGACGTGGGTGAGCTCTATATTCTCTTCCCACGTCGTAACTTGACCCCCGAACCCAACAAAGTGTTTATGGTTTCTCAACGTTTTCCTAAAAACGGAGTGGCGACTCTCATTTTATTAAACCGCGTTCGTATTCCCGTTCCTTTTCAAAATTATCAATTAAAACCTTTTTCAAACTTCCCATGCGTTCGGCATGCGGATCGGGGTATGTTCACCTGGCCAGCAGTGTCAAAGGCCGAGGGAGGCTGGCCTTGAGGCAGCCGCATGGAGCTGGGTGAGGCGTGCGCCTCGACTGCGGAAGGATCAGCCTTGGTGTTCTCCATTTGAGGCGGGCGCCTGGCTGAGTGTGGGGCGGGCGCCTCAGGTGCAGTGGCGGCAGCTTCGTTCTGGTTACCTTCAGTGACCTTCGTTGCGTCATCCTTAATAAAGACCCATGACCTTCAATTCTCACAGAGGCCTCTAAATGGTAGTGTAAATAATGTATCATTTGGAGGCACGGGCATTGTTTTTGCCCCGTATGGAAATCTTTGGAGAGAAATGAGAAAGATTTTCTCGGTCCATCTCTTGAGCCCAAAACGTGTCCAATCGTTTAGGTCAATGAGAGTGAATGAGGTTTGGAGCCTTGTTGGATCAATCAAAACATCATGCTCTCAGCGGAAAAACACGATAAATTTCTCTCAAGAGATCTTGAAGCTTGATGCTCGATTAACTTGCAATGCTGTTTTTGGTTTTACTCGCAGAGAAATAGATGTTGCTATGGATTTGCTCCAGGAAGCAAAACGGGAACGGGACAAAACGGGACGGGACTAAAATACTCCGTCCCATTTGCGGGACGCGGGATTCCGCGGGACCCATGCGGGACCGTTGACTAGGAGGGATAAAGTATCCGCAAAGACATATTGAGCAACAATCACGTACTATAATTCTCAAACAGCTTGTGGCATGCTACCAAAAAAAGAACTCTTTGCAGATACTTTATGCAATTATTCTCCTGACATTGTGGCGAAGTTGCATTTAGAAGAGCACATCATTATTCTGCTCAAGTCCTTATCAGGCTATCTTAATGACAAAATGCTTAATTGATAACTTGCAGATCATAAAGATGAATATCCACCATAAGAGCAAGTGCATTATCAGTACTAGATATACCTATCATTTACTAGAGTTCACAAACATAGGTCCCTAGATGTTGCATGCATGAATTTTCTCAGCATTTATCAAAAGTTTTCCATATTGATAACACTGGTTCCAGAGAGATATACAGGGCCGAGATATGTGGGACGGGAACGGGACGGGCGGGATGGCACCATGTTGTCCCGCTACGGGAACGAGATGAAATGGGACGGGACAAAACGGGACGGGACTAAAATACTCCGTCCCATCCCGTCCCAAATCTATTGCGGGACGGGACGTCCCGATGGGACCGTCCCAATGGGACCGTTCCAATGGGACCGTCCCAACTTGACGGCTCTAAGCAAATCCATAGCAATGAGGAAGATTTACTTGATGTGCTTCTTGGACTAGAGGAGTCTCACGAACACCCCATCTCAATGACTCACGTCAAAGCTATCATTTGGGTGAGTAAGTATACTTGATTAATAATGGGTGCACGTGCATCCAATATGAGTAACATAGATCCGCCCATATATATATGTATATGTATAATTACATAAAAATATACTTTAAAAATTGCAACAACCATTAGATTCATAATCATTCAAATGAACATTTCGTTAGAACTGCGCAGGTGCCGGATCTTCGAAAATGAAAACCTTTTAACCTTTATACTCCATATGTTAAATTCTTCAGGAAATCATTGGAGCTGGAACTGAAACTGAAACTGAAACTGAAACTTTAGCTGCAACATTTGAGTGGGCGATGGCAGAAATGATGAAAAACCCTGAAACAATGAAGAAAGCCCAAGAAGAAACTCGTCATGACCTTCTCGGAAAGAATAACACAACGGTGGAAGAATACATCGAAGATCTCATGTATATAAGGTTAGTTATCAAAGAAACTCTACGGTTACATCCACCAACGCCCTTGGCCCCAAGAGAATCAATAGAAAAGTGCAACATCAATGGGTACGAACGATATTGCAGAAAAAACACAAATCCTTCTTAACATATACTCGATCAATAGAAATCCCGAATGGTGGGGAGATGATGCCCATTGCTTTAATCCCGAGAGGTTTGATGGGTCTCGGATCAATAACAATGGTACATTCTTCGAGTACTTTCCTTTTGGTGCAGGTCAGTAGCAAAGCCCTTCTTAATATACTTATGCAATCAATGTTTCGACCCCTATCTATGGTAAAATTTAAGTATACTTTTTTCTCCAAAAAGCCGTCCCCTTCTAAAAAAAAATCCTCAATTCCCCACTGATGCAGGTAGGAGGATATGTCCAGGGATATCATTTGCTAATGCAGTTATGGAGCTTGTTCTTGGTCTAATGCTATGCCATTTTGATTGGAAATTTCCGGATGGAATGGAACCTGAAGAGCTAGACATGGACGAATTTTTCCTTATTATTGTCAAAAGAAAGAACAATCTTTACCTAGTTCCTACGCCTTTCTCTTCTTACATTCCTTGATCAGGATTCTCGTGAATATGTAAAAAGTAATGCTGGAGAGGTTAAAAAAAAAAAAATTCAAAGCAGTTAAGAGCAATACTTAAGTTACGAAAAATGTTACAAGATTTTGTTTACAAACAGAGCGTTGTCAAAGAATAATCGGTTGTTGTGTTTGTAGGACCTACTACTCATTAATTCAGAATCGAAGTTTGTCTCGCTTAGTTGTGTTATGAAATAGAATAATTGAGTAAGCTTTTTGTTGATCTTGGTTAAAACGCAAAGAAAGGCGTAATCTGTGTTAACCTATATTCACTCAGTCCCACTCAAAAAAGGCACAAAATTTCATTTTTGGTGTCCCATTTAAAAAGACACACTCTCAAAATGAAAAGTTTTTAATACTTCTTTATTTATGGGACCGACTTGTCATACTCACAATAACAATCCACTTACTATTTCCTATTCCACATTCTCTCTCTGTCCTACCTCACTTTTCATTCTCACAACATTTACTCCATTATACACTATCCTTAATTTCCGTACAAGATCCATTTTGTTCATTTTCAGGTGGGACGGAGGGAGTATATAATAGGCCTATATGTGCTGAAGAAAGCTAATTAGTCTTCTTAAAGTCTTCTCTTATAGCTGGTATCAAAGACAATATTACAGGACTTAACAATCTTGAAAGCGTGAGCTTTTTGGGAACAATCTTTGTTTCCTTATTTTTGAAATATCTTCAAATATGGTAAGTAGATTTTGTGACTTTCATGGAAGATTTATATTGTCCTGCTTTGACTAGGACTTTACAAATAAAGTAAATATCTTTTATTTATGTACATAGTCTTATATTAGGACTAACCTACTAACAATCTATTTCTTTGTGAGTGTGATTTGTATTTCCTTATAGGTAAAGAGATCTCACAAAGGAAGATGTTGATTACGTGAAGACCTTCTCCATGGTGCATATAAATACAAGGCCTTCAGCACAAGAGAAGCTACAGATTTTAAGAGAGAAAAATATTTGTTCTTCACAGTTTTCAACATAGTTGTTTTAGGTTGTGAGTGAAGGTTGTGAGACACATCCAAACTCACATCTAGTTTTTTCATTGAGTTCTTTGTTTTACTTCTGACTAGAATAGGACCTACTTGGGAAAGGGGAAGTGTTCTTGTCATAGAAGGTGATTAGAACTCATTTAGTAGTTTTAGTCTTTTAGTTTTTCACTTATTTGGATTTTTGTAATCATCAAAGTTTTAATAGTGAAAAGTTTTTGGGCGTAAGCCTAGTTTGCTGATCTCAAGATCAGTAAGCGTATATAAACTCTTGCGTTATTGTTTTTAATCTGTTTTATTCCGCTGCATTATCTGTGGATGTGTGGACAGTTGTGAGACACATCTATACTCACATTCGCATTCTGTTGAAGTTGATTGTGCTTCCTAGCTACACGAAACTTTCAATTGGTATCAGAGTCAACTCTCAATATATTACTGAGTGTTGATTCAGAAAGTGTAGTCATTATGGAATGCCAAAATACCAAAACAGGCCTCCTGTCTTGGATGGCACTAATTATTTCCTTTGGAAGTCTAAGGTGCGAAATTACATCAAAGGTATTGATGAAAGAGCTTGGATGTGTATCCTTGTTGCATGGGAACCTCCTACTGTGGAGAAGAAGCCTGCTTCTGGTGTTGGTGAGTCTATTTTCGAAAGAAAACCTGAAGATCAATGGACTCTTGAAGAAATTCTTGCAGCCAACTATAATTCGAAAGCCATGGGTGCTATTTCCAGCCATGTTTCTGGAAATATGTACAAGCTTATTACTAATGAAAGTGTTGCTAAAACTGCTTGGGATATATTGCAAACTCAATTTAAGGGAGCACCAAGTGTGAAAGCTACTAGGCTTAGAATTTTAATGGATAGGTTTGAGTTACTTCGAATGGAAGAGACTGATGACATTGTTTCATATGCTGCTAAAATTCATGAAATTTCAAATGAGTGTACAAGTCTGGGAGAATCTATCTCCAATGCAAGACTTGTGAGTAAAATTTTGAGGACCTTACCTGAGAGATTTAACATAAAAGTGGATGTGATTGAGGAAATAAATGACACCAATACCGTAGGTCTAGATAAAATAGTTGGGATCTTGACTGTGTTTGAGCTAAACCTTGAAGCTCAGAAAAATAATAAAGCCATCAGTCTGGCTCTCAAAAATGTTGCTGCTCTTCCAAAAGAGCTTGTGAAACTATCCTCTGAGATTGACAAATCAAATCTTGAAGAAGAGGATGTGGCATTTATTTCCAAAAAATCCAGTTCCATACTGAAGAACAAAAGGATGAGTAAGTTTCCAAATAGACCTGCTCCCAGTGCTACTGAAAAGCCAAAACTTAGCACTGAGAATGGATTCAAAAAACCAAGTTTTAACAATAAAAAATCCTCTGAGTCTGTTCAATGTAGGGCATGTCGTGGCTTTGGTCACTATGCCAATGAGTGTGCTAACACACTTAAAAAGAAGGGTATGAGCTTAACTGCTACCCTTAGTGACAGTGAGGATGAAGATGAAGTGGCTAACATGTCTATAATCAATTGTCATTCTGTGTTCAATGCTTTCTCTGCAGATATAGAAGAAGGAACTTTTGAAGAAACATTGGATGTGGTCACAGATGTGAACACATCTGGTGTCACATCTGACCTAATGCTGAACTGTTTTTCTGTAAAAGGAGATTCTGATGATGAGGATAGGGACATTCCCTATGAGGAACTCTTTGTAACTTACAAAGAGTTGCATACAGATTGGTTAAAGAGAATGGACAAGATTGAGGTACTTGCTAAGGTAAATAAATCTCTTTCTGATAAATTAGCTGCTAGTGAAGATGAAAAGGCTAGACTTTCAAAAGAAAATGATGATCAAAAAGATACCATTGCCAAACTTGAAGTCCTTGTGACCAAAAGAGAAGTTGAGCTTGAAAAATTCAAAAATGAGTTTGGTAAAGCTGAAAACACTTTTATCAAGTTAAAAAAAAAAAATGAAACTTGATGAAGCTATTTCAATGGGTCAACTTAATAAGACTGGTCTGGGCTTTGAAAATAATTTTGTAAAAGAGGGATGTGAGGCTTCTACTTCAAAAAGTGTGAAGAAATCAAGTTCTAAAGAAAAATCCTTTTTGAGTGAGAACAGGCCTAGGAAGAGACATTACATTTGCCATTATTGCTTTGCTCCTGGGCACATTAGACCATTATGTTACAAACTCAAGGCTGACAAGAAATCTGGTTACTTCAATCAGCCTCAGATGTGTGAGAAGATGTATGCACATCCAAACACACATCCTGGTAATCTGAGACCCCTGCACCACAAAAAGAAAGCTGTAAAGCAGTGGGTGGCCAAACCAAGTGCTACCTACAATGTTGTCTCCTCTTCCCTCAAGAGTACTGTCTCTGGCCCTTGGTATTTTGATAGTGGGTGCTCTAGGTACATGACTGGGAACCAAGCTGTTCTCCTTGACTATGAATTGATTAGTGGGGGAAAGTGAACTTTGGTGGAGGTGCTCAAGGAAAAATTGTGGGGAAAGGAACCCTAGATGTCAAGGGACTCCCTAAATTACACAATGTGTACCATGTGGAAGGCTTGAAAGCCAACCTGATAAGCATCAGTCAACTGTGTAATGATGACCTTTATGTGAAGTTTGATAAACACTTATGTGAAGTATTTGATAAAAACAATAAGTGTGTGTTTACTGGTCCTAGATCTGCTGACAATTGTTATCAATTTGGTGACAATCTTTCTTTCCTAAGCTCAAAAGCTAATGATGTCAATCTATGGCACCAAAAATTAGGGCATGCTAGCTGTAGAACTCTGGAAGAACTTCAAAGATTTGAAGCTATTAAAGACCTCCCTAAACTGAACTTCAAGAACCCTGATGTCTGTGGTTCATGTCAAAAGGGAAAGCAAACAAAAGCATCACTTAAAAAGGTCCAACAATGCTCCACTTCTAGGTGTTTGGAGCTGATCCATACTGATTTGATGGGACCTATTGAAGTAGAAAGGTTTGGTAGGAAAAAGTATGCATTTGTATGTGTTGATGATTATTCTAGGTACACTTGGGTAATATTCTTAAGAGAAAAATCTGAAACAAATGAAGAATTCAAGAATTGGTACAAAAGGGTTACAAATCTTTATGGTCTTAAAACTGTAAGAATTAGGTCTGACCATGGCACTGAATATGAGAACTAAATGTTTACTGCCTTTTACAATTCTAAGGGAATCACACATGAATTTTCTGCACCAATCACTCCACAGCAAAATGGAATTGCTGAAAGAAAGAATAGAACTTTGCAAGAAATGGCTAGGGTTATGTTAAGTTCTAAAAACCTGTCCATGAAATTTTGGGCAGAAGCTTTAAACACTGCTTGTCACATTGGCAATAGAGTGTTTCTTAGGATTGGTAGCACTGTCACTCCATATCAAATCCTTCTTGGAAAGAAACTCACTGTGAAGTATTTTCATGTATTTGGGTGCATTTGTTACATTCTCAATGATAGAGAATATCTGTCCAAATTTGATTCAAAGAGTGATAAAGCAATTTTCATGGGCTATTCCACTAATAGTAGAGCTTACAGAGTTTTTAATCTCAAAACTAAGACCATTATGGAATCTGCAAATGTTATTTTTGATGACTCACTTGATCTTAACCTCAAGACTGCTGAGGATGATGTTTCAGGTTGCTTACTGGACTTGAAAGATGCAGAAACAGGTGCTGAAGAATCAACAGAAACTGTTAGTGCTGAAAAACCTGCTGAACTTGAAAAGGATGTAACCAAGGATGTGGACACATCTGCATCCACATCTGATCCCACATCTGCTCCCACATCCACTCAAAATCCTGTTACTGAGGACAATTCCTCTGAATCTGATTAGGATGATGATCCAGAAGATAATGTGGATGGGTGTGTGGATAGATTAAGGGATATTCCCTCTAAAATCCAGAAAAACCACCCACTTCACAAGTTGTGAGAGATGTGCATGCTCAAGTGAAAACTAGATAAAAGGATAAAGTGGACTACAGAAAGATGGCTGGTTTATGGAGTTGCTCTTCAGCATACTCCCAGGTAAGCTTTTGCTGTTTTGTTTCAAAGATTGAACCTAAGAATGTTACTGAAGCATTGAAAGATGCTGACTGGATTCTTGCTATGCAAGATGAGTTGATTCAATTTGAAAAGAATGAGGTTTGGACTATTGTCCCTAGACCCTCACATGGAAATGTCATAGGAACCAAATGGATTTTCAAGAACAAAACTGATGAGCAAGGTGTGATCATTAGAAATAAAGCTAGGTTAGTTACTCAAGGTTACACTCAAATTGAGGGAGTTGATTTTGAGGAGACATTTGCTCCTGTTGCAAGGATTTAGTCCATTAGGCTTCTGTTAGCCATTGCTTGTTATCTCAAGATTACTCTTCATCAAATGGATATTAAGAGTGCCTTTCTAAATGGAATATTAAATGAGGAAGCCTATGTTGAACAACCTAAAGGCTTTGTGGACTCCAAGTATCCTAACCATGTGTATAAGCTGAAGAAAGCTCTGTATGATAGGTTGACTGACCATTTGCTTCACCTATGATTCAAGAGAGGTGAGGTTGACAAAATATTGTTTATGAGGAAAAACAAAAAGGAGATTCTTGTGGCACAAATCTATGTGGATGATATTGTGTTTGGGTCAAACTCTGACCCTATGCTAGCTGAGTTTGTGGATAGCATGACTTCTACATTTGAGATAAGTATGGTAGGTGAATTGAATTATTTCTTGGGCTTACAGATAAAACAATTCAAAGATGGTATGTTCATCTCCCAGTCTAAATATGTCAAGAATCTTGTGAAAAAGTTTGAACTTGAACACTCCTCACATCAAAGAACACCAATGGGATCTTTCCAAAAGCTGAGTCATGATTCAGATGGTGAGAGTGTTGACCAAATCCTGTACAGAAGCATGATTGGAAGTCTACTTTATTTCACTGCAAGTAGGCCTGACATAATGTATAGTGTGTGTTTCTGTGCAAGATACCAAGCTAACCCAAAGGTGTCTCATCTTAAAGCCTTGAAAAGAATCATTAGATATGTGAGTGGGACTGTGAACCTAGGGCTGCATTATTCTAAAGAGACAAACACCAATTTGGTTAGCTATACAGACTCTGATTGGGCTGGAAATAATGATGATAGGAAGAGTACTACAGGTGGATATTTTTACCTAGAAAATAACCTTGTATCTTGGTACAGTAGAAAGCAGAATTGTGTGTCTTTATCCACTGCTGAGGCTGAGTATGTAGCCCTTGGAAGTTGCTGCACACAACTGCTTTGAATGAATCAAATGTTGAAAGATTATGGATTAAATAGCAAAATTTTGACTGCTTTTTGTGATAACAAAAGTGCCTTAGACATATCTAAAAATTCTGTCCAACATTCTAGAACAAAGCACATTGATATTAGACATCATTTCATTAGGGATCTTGTAGAACAAAAAATTGTGTGTCTGGAATTTGTTGGGACTGAAAATCAATTGGCTGATATATTTACAAATGCATTAGATTTGGAGAGATTTTCCTCCTTGAGGAAGTCTCTTGGTTTGTGTGATATCGAAGGTTGTGAGCACAAATGTGTCTCACATCCTCTAACACATCTGTATATTAGATTAACAAAAAAAAATCATGCATTAGTACAAAATTTTTCAGTGTGGTCACTTGTGAGTCTTCATCTTTGACATTGTTTTGATCACTTAATTGCGAGCACTTCCTGTTCATGTCATCTTTTGATGACTTGATATAACCTTCCTAGGTATCTCACAGTGGGTGCTATAAAAAGAAAAATATATATATATAAGTGAGAAACAGCTGCTTCACCCTTAGTCTGAAGCCAGATCACTGTGATCAAGTGATTCTCATAAGAAATCTTGAAATCAAACTTGATAAGATCATTGGGAAAAAGGGCTATCTTTGGGATCAAAGTAAAGTGAAAGCTACTCACAATGCAAAAATTCACAACAAAAAAAATAGGTGAATGCATCCTAGAGGCTGTGCAGATTGGATTATTGCTCATTAACTTTTTGTGATCTAAATGTGTCCCCAAATGTGACTCACATCCTATGCCACATTCATAAGCTGAGATTTTTCCTTCACCTGTGTGTTTACATCATGCTAGACATACTGCATTTTTAGGTCATATAGGAGCTTTGTAAATATACTAGTTAATTTATTTTCTTTCTTACTTTACTCCTTGATTTAACAAGTTTTTGTTTTCCCAAAATCTCATATGAAAAGGAAAGGTGTGTATCAATCCTTAGTTAAAAAGGTTGGACAATTTTGAAAGGGATTCTGTTTTGAAAAGATATGGCTGAATTATTTTTGTTTCCATAAAAATCTGTCAAAATCTTGTTTTATTTTAATCCCTTATTTTTCGAAGGTTGTTGTGTGTGGTAATCTCAAGGGGTTCTAGCCGTTGGAGGACTTCTAAGGTATTTAGGATGTGTGAAACCTTTTTGGAAAAGGATTACTTGTTTAAATTGGAAAGGGGGAGTTGTGAGTACTTATTAGGGCTCACATCCGTCACTTCCCCCATAAACCCTTAGCAACACCTTGTTCTTCCATCGTTATTGCACACAATCACACACATTGCAATTAATTGTTCTTCTACTATTCTACCTAACGTTATTTTGCAGATTAAATGGCCTCTCATGATCAAATTCGTGAAGAAGATGTTCTTGACATCGAACCAATCTCTGTAGCCAAAGCCGAAGCTCCCATTGCCGCCAATCCAGCAATATCAAAATTCTTTGCTGAAATTCCTCCCCCCTCGTCCTCTTCTGGCTCATCCATGGAAGCTTCACCGGCTAAATCACCCATATTGGAACCCTTAAATGTTCCAGTGGCTTCTGAAAACCCTAACCCTCCAACCTCTCCGATTTCACAACCATCGGTTGTCCCCTCTGTTTTGCCCTCTGTTCCTATTGAAGAAGCCCTACCATCCAAAAAGAGGAAGCTAACCCCCTCAAAATCCATGGGCCATTTTGCTAATCCAGCTCCCTAACGGAACCTTCGTCGATCGCACAGGGTGCGTAAGTTGTCAGAGGCTGACAAAGCTAAAAACCTCAAGAAACCTGGAGGTAAACCATCTACTGCCATTGTTTGTGATGAAGAAGAAGAAGAAGAGGAAGTCCAACCTCTTGTCAGAACCAGGGCTCAACCCTCCAACCTCCTCCTTCTGTTGTTGCCCCTGTCACAACTCCTACTGATGTTATTCCTCCTTCTGATCCCATTGTCCCTGCTCCTACTACAGTTGATACTTCTCCTGTTCCTACCCCTGAGGCTGCCCCTACTGTTGCTGAGCCTTCTGTGATAAGTGATGAGGAACCCTTGGCTAATATCCTCATGGAATTGAAAGGTAAGAAGAAGATGGATGCTACAGACCTAGAGCCAATTGCTGAAAAAGCTGGTGATTCTGAATCCAGCTATGAGAGTGATGATACTGCTTCAGATGCAAATTTCAAACTGGGAAGGGCAGATCTTGAACAAGAAAAAGAGGATCAAAACATTGATGCCTCCTCTGGTGATGAGACAGAAGCTGAATCTGTCAAAGTGCCATCTCCTGCAAAGGTTGTGCCTGCAGATGTGCACACATCCAGGCGCACATCCACCAGAAAGAAGGCTGAAAAGGGTATTTCTAAATCTCTCTCCATTACCCCTGCCTTTAAACCCTTGCCTATAAATTTTTTTTTCAAAAGAAGCTTCTGATAGATTTGGCCTGATTGCTAATAAGGCCCTCATAGTTGAGATGAAAAGGGATAGAGACACTTTCTCTAACTTAGGCATGGATAAGTTTTTTTTGAAGAAAAAGGTTTATTTTTTACTGTGGATCACCCTCTCCCCTTCTATTCTAAAATGGTTTATGAATTTTATGCTAACTTGACCAAAGGGCTAGATAGACCTTCCTCTTCCTACACTGTCTATGTGAGAGGAAAATTTGTTCCTTTTTCTCCCTCTATTATAAATGATTTTTTGGGGCTTGAGGGATGCTATGATGAACTCTGTAGGATTTCTGAGGAAGAGCTTGTGTCCGTCATCACCCATGGTAAAGTCACTTTTTGGCCTATTAAGCCAAAAGATTTGGGAAGTGGTTCTTTCTCCTCCCTTTACTATTTTCTCCATACAATCCTTGCTGCCAACCTGTGCCCCTCAAATAATAAGACCTCTGTTACTAGGGTGCAAGCTGACTTACTGTATAGGTTGGGTACCAAAAGAATATCAATTTTGGAGATTTCATTTTTAGAAAAAATTGCAATTATGGAGAATCCCCTTCAAAGAAATGGTCTTTACCCTATCCCTCTCTCATTTCTCAAATTCTGGTTGCCCAAGGTGTTAAGCCTGAAAAAGGTGAGGATAAGGTTGTTAAGTTTGATCTGTTTAAGGAGACCAAAACCCTCTTAGATGCTAAGCAAAGGTTTGTTGATCTTCCTTTGGGTGTTGTTCCTGAAATTTCTATGCCTGATGTGGACACATCTGAACCCACATCTGAAGATCCATTTGCTGCCCAAATGAAGGACCTAGATGTTGAAATAGCAGATGCTGAAGCTCATTCCTCTGCTCTGAATGACCAAATGCAAGCTTCAATTGCCCATGCCAACAATCTCAAGGCTCTCAAGGATAGACTCCTAAAATGGCATGCTGATCTTTCTGCTAAAAAAGGGGGAGATATGCCTGAACCTGCTGCTGGAGGTAATGTGTGGGATCTTCTTTACTCTTCTTCTTGGAAGAAAGCCGGGAACTTTAATTTATGGGGAGAAGACTTGAAGTTTTTTTGCTTTGGTGGTTTTTAAAAACAATTTCAATTTCTGTTTTAGTTTAAACAATGGTCTGTAATAACTTTAAATAGATTGCCGCTGAATGGTTTTGCTTTTGCTTTTAATGAACTGCTGGTTTTTGCTCTAACATGTTTTATGCAGTTTTTATGTGTGGATGTGTAAACATATCTGCACACACATCCATTAAGGGGGAGTTGTGCTTATGTCTGAACTTTGTAGTCACAAAATGTGATTATTATAAATCTTTGGTTTTGACCAGAAAGTCCAAAATAGGGGGGGATTGAAAGCGTGAGCTTTTTGGGAATAATCTTTGTTTTCTTATTTTCGAAATATCTTCAAATATGGTAAGTAGATTTTGTGACTTTCATGGAAGATTTATATTGTCCTACTTTGACTAGGACTTTGTAAATAAAGTAAATATCTTTTATTTATGTACATAGTCTTATATTAGGACTAACCTACTAACAATCTATTTCTTTGTGAGTGTGATTTGTATTTCCTTATAGGTAAAGAGATCTCACAAAGGAAGATGTTGATTACGTGAAGACCTTCTCCATGGTGCATATAAATACAAGGCCTTCAGCACAAGAGAAACTACGAATTTTAAGAGAGAAAAATACTTGTTCTTCACAGTTTTCAACATAGTTGTTTTAGGTTGTGAGTGAAGGTTGTGAGACACATCCAAACTCACATCTAGTTTTTTCATTGAGTTCTTTGTTTTACTTCTGACTAGAATAGGACCTACTTGGGAAAGGAAAAGTGTTCTTGTCATAAAAGGTGATTAGAACTCATTTAGTATTTTAGTCTTTTAGTTTTTCACTTAGTTGGATTTTTGTAATCATCAAAGTTTTAATAGTGAAAATTTTTTGGGCGTAAACCTAGTTTGCTGATCTCAAGATCAGTAAGCGTATATAAACTCTTGCGTTATTGTTTTTAATCTGTTTTATTCCGCTGCATTATCTGTGGATGTGTGGACAGTTGTGAGACACATCTATACTCACATCTGTATTCTGTTGAAATTGATTGTGCTTCCTAGCTACACGAAACTTTCAAATCTCTATAATTGTAAATTATTGTTTAGTTAATCCGTTGAAGGTGTACATATATATACAGTTGAGTTGCGGATCCAAAAATTTTTGTAAGAGTGGGCCAAAATTTTCAACGTTATGATTGATGATTGTTGATACGTAAAAGTATTTTCTTTGTGATAAATTAATAAAGTTTTAATCAAAAATCACACCTGTAACTACTTTTTAGAGTTTATCGGCTTACTAATCTTTTAAGAATATTTGATACTTTCAAAATCATTCAACTCTATTTTATTCTAGAATCATGAAATTGAATACTCTTTTCGTCCAATTAATATTGACCACGTTTTAATTTAATAGAAAAAATCATAAATATTCTTGTTGTACATTTTCAAAACTTTTAGTTTTGCCAAAATATAACGAACTGTGAAAAAAATATAAAAAAAAAAATTTAGAGACAGTTTTTTTTTAAGAATTTTTTTAAAATGTCATCCATTTTGAATAAAAAAGGTAATTCAATTTGAGACGAAGGAAGTACTACGTTGTCCCAAAATAAATTTCCAAATTTACTGGAATGAATGTCATTTCAGGAGGACAGATTGACTAAGACTACTTACAATAATGGTTTTATTTTCCTTTCCCATTTCATCTAACATTTTTTACACTTTTTCTCATCCACCTAATATTTTATCTACCCATTTCATTTACGGCCCCCCTACAATGGCTAATTTAAATTAAATTTCAACTCCCTCTAACTCATCATTTTATATCCCACCACTTTTATTTTATTTATATTCTCTATTTTTATGATTAGTAAAATAATAATAATAATAATAATAATTTATAATTAAAAAAATATTTCACACTTAATAAAAAAAATATTGCATCAATTTATAGGAAAAAAATAATGATTTTTTTTTAAATAAAGGCTAAAATGAAGAAGGATAATTGAGAAATGAGTATTTTTTTTTTGTCCAAATCAAATGAAACTTATATCAATTTGTAGGGAAAATAAAATGATGAATTTTGGTGAAAAAAATTTTAAAAAAAATAATTTACTAGGTGATAATTCAGCTCAAAGATTTGGGATAAAAAAAATTTGAAAATCAAAAGGACCAATTACACGCTGACACTTGGCACAACCAGGAAAATCAAAAAAACAAAAAAACGAAAATCCCAGCGCCTCACGCGCCTTGCCTGGGCGTGAGGCGCACGGGCCAGGCGTCCTCCAGTCAGACGCTGACAAGTGGCGGATAAAAAAAAAGTAAAACATTCAGCTGGATGAAATCTTTCATCCAGCAATTTCATCCAACCCCCTTTCAGTTTGCCATTGGAGCAATTCAGCTGAATGAAATCCTTTTGAACCCACTTTTCATTCTTCCATTGTAGGTAGTCTAAGGCTTGTTTGACTTTTCTTTCTTATTTTTCTTATTTGTTTAGATTATTTGTTCTAAATCAGAAACCTTTAATTCAAAAAAAAATATAAAAAGTAATGCTGGAGGTTAAAAAAAATAATTCAAAGAAGTTAAGAGCAGGGATGACCAAAATCGGTTTCGAGCCCGGTTCCGATTCTAAACTGCCGGTTCCGGTTTGACAAAAAGGGTGAACCTTAATCGGCCCTTGCTTACCCCCGATCCGGTTCCGGTTACCACAATCCGGTTCTGGTACGATTCCGATTCCGATCTGGTTCCGGTCAATAATGAATAAAGAAGCTAAAAATTATTGAAAAACAAGGAATTTTCGGTCCGATTTCGGTCCGATTCCGATTCGGTTCACCATTTATGTGAACCTTAACCGACCCTTATCCAAAACGGTTTCGGTTACCCCGGTTCCGATTTTCGTGACGGTTCATGGCGTTTTCGGGCTTTTCCGATCCGATTTCGGTTCAAATTTTTCGATTCCGGTCCGATTTGGCCATCCCTAGTTAAGAGCAATACTAAAGTTACAAAAAATGTTACAATATTTTGTTTATAAACAGTGTTGTCAGAGAAAAATCGAATGTTGTGTTTGTGAGACCTACTACTCATTAATTCAGAATCGAAGTTTGTCTCGCTTAGACTACTCACATCGGTGACTCTCCATGGGAGAGTCACCCAAAAAAAAAAAACATTGAAAGCCACGATTTTTTGCAATCTGGGTTAGCTAATTGCCCTGGGTTGGTCCCGGGCAAGGTCACCATTTTGTTTTTGTTTTTTTTTTTTGTTTCACCAAATTATTTTGAATTTGTGTTTATATAAATATATTTTTAAAACTAGTATATTTTATATAATTATATAAATTAAAAAAATAAAAAATATATCAAAATTCATTTTTTTTAATAATTGTATGGGTAATTATTTTTAATAATTTTACGGGTAATTTTAAAAATATTATTACTAATACATTATTTTAAAAAATAAAATGATAAGTATTTTAGGTAAGTTGGTAAAGAAAAAATAAATATTTTATTTGTAAAAGGTTGGGTTGGGTTGGGTTGGGTTGGGTCTAGGGCTGTAAACGAGCCGAGCCGAGTCGAGCTTTGAAGTTTCGAGCTCGAGCTCGAATAAAAAATATCGAGCTCGAGCTTTTCTCGAGCTCGAGCTCGAGCCCAGAATGCATGTTCGAGCTCGGCTCGAATCAAGTTTCGAGCTTTTCGCGAGCTGGCTCGCGAGCTTTTCGCGAGCTGCTCGAACTCGAGTTTTAACGAGCCGAGCTCGAGCTTCAACTTATTTTTTGAAAAAAATCTGAAATCAAACGATCTTTTAACGAGCCGAGCTCGAGCTTCGACTTATTTTTTGAAAAAAAACTGAAATCAAACGAGCTTTTAACGAGCCGAGCTCGAGCTTCGACTTATTTTTTGAAAAATATCTGAAATCAAACGAGCTTTTAACGAGCCGAGCTCGAGCTTCGACTTATATATATATATATACTAAAACTTATTCGAGCTTTTAACGAGCCGAGCCCGAGTCGAGCTCAAACGAGTCGATCTCGAACAGAGCTCGTCGAACATACGAGCCGAACACGAGCCGGCTCGAAAAAATGACGAGCTTGAAAATCGGTTCGAGCTCGAGCTCGAGTTCACCTCGAGCCCACTCGAACTCGAGCTTTTTTCGAGCCGAGCTCGAGCCGGCTCGGTTCGTGTAACAGCCCTAGTTGGGTCGAGGTCACTGATGGGAGTATAAATTATATAAGGTTTGGAGTGTGTATATGAAAGTGAGAGAAATTAATATTTTATTTGAGGTTGGGTTGGGTCGGGGTCACTGATGTGGATAGCCTTAGTTGTGTTATGAGATAGAATAATTGAGTAAGCTTTTTGTTAATCTTGGTTAAAACGCAAAGCAAAGAAAGGCATAATCTGTGTTAACCTATATTCCCTCGGTCTCACTCGAAAAGGTAAAAAATATCATTTTTGATGTCTCATTTAAAAAGACATACTCTCAAAATGGAAAGTTTTTAATACTTTTTTTATTTATGGAACCTCCTTATCATAATCACAATAACAATTCACTTACTATTACATATTCCATATTCTCTGTCATACCTCACTTTTCATATTTACAACACTTATTCCACTATATACTCTCTTTTATTCCTGTACAAGATCCATTTTGTGCCTTTTTATGTGGGACATAGGGAGTATATAATAGGCCTATGTGCTGAAGAAAGCTAATTAGTCTTCTTAAAGTCTTCTCTTATAGCTGGTATCAAAGACTATTACAGGTCTTAACAATCTCTATAACCGTAAATTATTGTTTAATTAAACCGTTGAAGGTGTACATATCGGTGGCGGATTCAGACATTTTTGTGGAAGTGGGCCAAAAATTTCAACATTATGATTGATGATTGTTGATACGCAAAAGTATTTTTTTGGTGATAAATTAACAAAGTTTTATCAAAAATCACGCCTGAAATTAATTTTTATAGTTTATCGGCTTACTAATCTTTTAAAAATATTTGATACTTTCAAAATCATTCAACTCTATTTTATTCTAGAATCATGAATTTGAATACTCTCTTCGTCCCACTTATATTGACCACGTTTGATTTTAATAGAAAAAATCAATAAATATTCTTGTTGCACATTTTCAAACTTTTAGTTTTACCAAAATATAACAAACTGTGAAAAAAATGTAAAAAAAATATATATTTAGAGACAGCTTTTTTTTTTTAAAGAAAATTTTCAAAATGCCATCCATTTTGAAATAAAAAAGGTAATTCAATTTGAGACAGAGTAAGTACTAAGTTGTCCCAAAATAAATTTCCAAATTTGCTAGTAGGACAGATTGATTAAGGCTTGTTTGACTTTTCTTTCTTATTTTTCTTATTATTTTAGATTATTTGTTCTAAACGAAACCTTTAATTCAAAATCAAAATTAACAAGAAAAAAAAAAAAAAACTTTTTTCAAAATCTCAGTGTGGGCTGCCGCCCCTGTACATATACATGATACTCCCTCCGTTCCATTTCAAGCTTCTCTTTTTGCCAAAATAGGTGTCCCGTTAAAAGTTTCACCTTTCCTAAAATGATAAAGAATTTTTACTATTCCACCCACTAATTCTCTCTCATATTTCACTATTATACTCACAACACTTTTCAAATTTGCAATTTCCTCCACTCATTCTCTCTCCTATTTTACTTTTACACTCACAATATTTTTTCTTCCCACCTATTTCCTTAATTTGCGTGATTTGAAAAAAATGTAAACCATGGGCTGGGACGGAGAGAGTATATGTGTGTGTGCCGCCCCTTACATATACTCCCTCCGTCCCATAAAACCTGACCCATTTTACTATTTTGGGCGTCTCACTTTAAAGTCTCACTTTCCTAAAAAGGAAACTTTTTAATACTTCTTTATTCATGGGACCCACTTCATACTCACAACAACTATTCACTTACTATTCGCTAACCCACTTTCTTTCTCCTACCCACTCATAACTCCTACTTTAATAACATTATATATATTCACTCCTTATTTTCCGTTCTCAATAGTAAATGAGTAAGCTAATATGGGACGGGGGGAGTACATGATATATGTGTGTGTTGAAAATAATTTTGGTAACTTGATTGGATCAAGTTTTGACCTAATTATTAAATAGATTTCTGTTATTGAAAAATGAAATAAGTTACAAATATGAAATCTACATTTGGTGTAGATTAAGAAAATGCATTTATTTTTTCGAAATCATTTTCGGGTGAATGAGAAATTAATGGCTAAAGATTGTAACTTGAAATGGGTAAATGAAGAATTTATGGGATATGAAAGAGTTATCTCACGTTCCTTTGAAATATAAAGTAATACTAGTATTAAAGTGGATGCTTCCAAAGAGGAGTCATCAAGTTGTTCCTCCTTGGGCCAACCATGCAAGTGGTAGCCCAATTGTGCTAATTTTGTATTAGCTCAATTTGGACCACTACCGCGAATCGCGCGAAGGCCGTAATGGGCGTTTTAGGGCCCACTTTACACTTCTCTAAGGAGCCTTAAACTTTTGACAAAATTTGGCTCATGCATGATCCGGTTTGGTGGTGGCTCGGTCCAGTTTCATTGGGCTTGTGTCGATTGGGTCTCGGCTAGGCTGGATGGGCATTAATGGCCCATGCGGAATGGGCTTGGAGTGGCCATGGGCCGCGAATCGGATCCGCACCAACTCCCCTGGGCGCAGGTCGGTTGGTCTAGGGTCGCGTCCGAATGAACCAGGTCAGGTTCGGATGAATCGGACGGTTCATGAAACCGGTTAGGGTGGGTAGATTAGGTGTTTCTTCCAACGGGTACGATCCAACGATCCAGATTCGTCAGATCCAAAGTTGTGACCTTTGACAGAAAGGTCACCAGAACTCTTCAATATCTATAAAAGCCCCCCCCCCATGTTGTCAATTCATTTAAGCAATTCATCAAAAGCATTAGATATTCAATTAAATATCATCTTGTAGCATTCTTCCTGTGATGACCCCGACCCGGAACCTACACGTGTCCCGAGCTAGAGCGTCCCCAAACTAACCGAAATTCCTAAACTTTTAAAACATTGATTTAACTTTCAAACATAAACATCATTAGCATTACCATTTCAAAATAACTCCACTCCTCTCCACTTTGGAGGAGGAGTTGACCCACTTTGAAAACATTCATCTGTTTAGTTACAAAAGACATTGGTTCTAACGTAGAAATTAAAGTTTATAATTACAAACTCCATAAAGGAATTATCAAAATACATTTTCTACGCCAACCTATACGTACCCCGACAATACCCAAAAGGTCACTTCCAAACTCCTTTTCGACCTTACTTGGCCGGTCCGCCTGTCTCGGGATCTAAAAACATTAAAGGGAGAGGGGTGAGAATAAATCTCAGCAAGCTATTATGAATGCAGCAATATGCCAAATAAGATGCAACACATAACAAGTTACATATAACACATTGGAAAAGCTGTAAACACCTTTCCTTACCTTGGTTTACCTTTTCCCGTCTGAACAATAGTCGTACAACATTGGGTATAATACTCCAATCTTAGGTGAGCTGCTTAAGCAATACTCACATCTTATAAGACCCATTTCTCAGGGAACCATATAAGATAGTAGCAACTCTGTAAGGCTTTTGGCTCACTACAGATGCTATAACCCCGACCTGTGGCCACAGGAGGGGACGGTCACAGATATAATATAATCCGATCACATTAGGTCACACTTCCATAATTGATCGTATTATATTATACCCCCAACATCAGCTGATTAACAAATTATCAAGCACATAATAGTTACTTGAAATATAATCCACAAAGGGGATACACAACATAGCCACATGGTAATATATACTCATGTTCCATCAATCTCATAGTGCAACATTTATGTAATACACTAAGCATAACACATTCCATGAATAGGTATTCAAGTATGGTAACAAAGTATCATTGACTAACCACACTTAGACAATATTTAATAACACATAGTCTCTTTAACGATCCAAGCTACAATTACCAATTTGGAGTCACATTACTTAAGTGGCCCAAAAGCTCTACATGAATCTAGGTTGAAAAGGATTGATTCCTATCCAAATTGGATTAGGTTCCATTAATTTAGAATGGTTAGAATTCATGTCACTAGGTTGTAGGTAATAATCAGCAAGAAAAGAGGCTAAGGAAGTTCTGCACCATGGGCGACCGCCCTTGCCACTTGGGCGACCGCCCAAGTGGGTTTTCAAAAGGAACCTAAGTTTCTGCCCTCATGGGCGACCGCACATAACCTCTTGGGCGACCGCCCAAGAGGAAATTCCAAGTGACCAACTTTCTGCACACATGGGCGGCCGCTCAAGCCCCCATGGGCGACCGCCCAAGCGACGATTCAGCCCTTGCCCAGAATTCAAACTCCAAATTTCCTATGTTCTTCTCCTTAATCAATCTCTCCCATATTTAGGTGCTCAAGAAGGAAACCCCAAATGTTTTACTACCTCATTCCAAATCATTTAGCCCCAAAATAACATAAACCTAATTTATTTACCACTAACTTTTCCACCCATTTCATACACATTAAATCAACTTCTATGAACAATGATATCATTCTATGTCATTCACCCATTTCCTAAATCTTCAATAAGAGTTCTAAGCATTTAACAACCATCAAAGCAACAAGAACAACATTTAAAATTTCATGAGCATTTATTGAAGGAAAAGGTCATAATAACTCACCTTTAGCAATTACAAGATGGAATGATGATTTTCTTGGTTTGATGAACTCCCCTAGATGCACCAAGCACAAAAGTACAACTTGATTTGAAAATGGAGGAGAAATGAGCTTGCTAGAAGTCTTGGAGGGTGAGGCTTTCAAATGGAGTTTCCATGGAAAAGTGTAAGAAGAAAAATGGAGGAGAATGATGGAGGAGAATAGAGGGAGTATGGGAAGAGTAAGGGAGAAGTATGAGATGTATGGGGTCTTTGACTTAAGGGAAAAAGAAGAGGGAATTAGGGGAAATGGTCCCCCCCCCCATCCTATGCTTCCATAATACTCTTTCAACCATTTTAAAATACCCTCCCAACTCATAACATTTTATTTGCCCATTTTATTACCACTCCATCCTATTACTTTATTTATTTCCAATTATTTTGATTTAACCAAATACTTTAACTTACTTCCATTTTATCCCTAGGCTTTTGAATTATCTCCTAACCATTTCATATTAATATCAGAATTTAAGATATAAAATAAACACATAAAGCTAAGCATTAATATTAAAAGCATATAATCTTATACTAAAATTGTGTCTAGGGTTAGGGTCGCTACACTTCCTCCCTTCAAAGTTCAGATGTTCAAATTACCGATTAAGTTCGCCGAGTCTTTTGATTTGAAGTGCTTCTATTAAAGACGATAAGTCGTTTTATCTTACGAGAAGATTGCTAGCAAGCGTAATGTAACGACCCTGACCCTAGGCACTAATTTTAATATCACATGGTGTGCTTTTAATATTATTGTTAGTATTATGTGTCCATTTTTATATGCTTGAATTCTTATATTAGGCTAAATGATAGAAAAATAAATTAATGTTCAAAAAGGAAATAAAAAAATAGAAATTTAATAAAAAGAATGAGGAGGCTAAAATGGGTAAAATAAATAAGTGGGAAATGATTTAAATAAAATGGGGAAAGCCTAGGATAGTTTAGCATGGGGGGCCATGCCCTTTTTCCTTAATTCCCTCCTCCTTTTCCCTCATAGTCAACCAACACCATACCTCCTCTTACTCCTCCTACACTCTTCCTCCCTCCTTCATCATTTCTCTTACTTCTTTCTCTTCTCTTCACTTTCCATGGAAGCTTGGTGAAAGCCTCCCATTCCAAGAGTTCATACCAAGTTCATTCTTCAACCATTTCCAAATTCAAGTGTCCTTTTGTGAGTGGTTCATCTCAAGGAGTTGATCAAGCCTAGAAAAGCTCCATTTTATCTTGTTTTGGCTCAAGTAAGTTGTTATGACTTCCCTTCTCCTACTTGTTCATGAGCTTTTAAATATTACCCTTGTTCTTTGATGTTGTTTTTATGCCTTGGAAACCTTAATGGAAGTGGATGATTGGAAAATGAAATTTGTTGAAGTTAGGGTTCAAAGAAGATTATTTAAAAAGGGTTTGAAATGGGTGAAATGGGTAGAGATAAATAATCTAGGGCTACTTGGTTTTGAGTTTACATGTTTGGAATGGGACTTGGTAAGGTTAAAGTATCCTTTGGTGTTCTTGAATTAAGCTTGGTTAGAAGGAATGGAAACCTAGGCATAAAAGGGTAAAAATCTGAGTTTTGTGCTGGAGGGAGGCTTGGGCGGTCGCCCATGGGGGCTTGAGCGGCCGCCCATAGCCACAGAAACATAATTGCCTTTGAAGTCCACTTGGGCGGTCGCCCAAGTGGTTAGGGCGGTCGCCCATAGTGGCAGAAACCTCATTTTCCTAAGAAACCCACTTGGGCGGTCGCCCAAGTGGTAAGGGCGGTCGCCCAAGACCCCAGAATCCTGATTTTAAATCTAAACCAGAAATTGTTTAGCAATCTTGTTTGATCCTTTATAGATTGTGACTTCCACTTAGTAAATTGAGCTTGAACCTTCATAGAGGCCTTGTATTATTGTATAATGATCTTGTAGGATGGATTGATGATATTTCCTTGCCTTACATTGAGCTCATATACATTGTTTATATTATGCATAGTGTGTTGATTAAGTGTTGCACTATGATATTGGTTGGACATGGGTATATTTTACCATGTTGATATATTGTTATCCCTCTTTGTGGATTTTATTCAAGTATCTATTATGTGCTTGATAATGTGTGAGTCAGCTGACATTTGGGGGTATAACATAATACGGTCAATTAGGAAAGTGTGACCTAATGTGATCGGATTATGTTATATCTGTGGCCGTCCCCTCCTGTGGCCACAGGATGGGGTATAGCATCTGTATTGAGCCAAAAGCCTTACAGATTTGCTACTGTCTTATTTGGTTCCCTGAAAAACGGGTCTTATAAGACGTGAGTATTGCTTAAGCAGCTCACTGTAAGATTGGAGTATTATTATACCCAATGTTGTACGACTAGTGTTCAGACGGGAAAAGGTAAACCAAGGTAATGGAATGTGTTTATAGCTTTCCCAATGTGTTAAGTGCGACTTGTTATGTGTTGCATTTATCTGGCATATTGCTGCATTCATAATAGCTTGCTGAGATTTATTCTCACCCCTCTCCCTTTAATGTTTTTAGATCCCGAGACAGGCGGACCGGCCCAGTAAGGACGGAAAGGAGTTTGGCAGTGAGCTTTTGGGTATTGTCGGGGTACGTTAGGTTGGCGTAGAAAGTATATTTTGCTATAATTCCTTTTGGGAGTTTGTAATTATTAAACTTAAACTTTCTACGTTGAAACCATAATCTTTTGTAACTAAAACAGTCTAAGTATTTTCAAAGTTGGTCCACTCTTCCTCCGATGTGGAGAGTAGTGGAATTGTTTTGAAATGGAAATGTTATTGATGTTGATGTTTGAAATTTAATTCAAAGTTTTAAAAGTTTAGTATATTTGGGTTAGTTTGAGGACGCTCCAATTCGGGACACGTGTAGGTTCCGGGTCGGGGTCCTCACACGTAAGCACTTGGACGGGGCAATATCTTCTTACGGAAATTGTGTTCAACGAAAGGCTCGACTTCCGGTTATTTCAATTTCCGCATTTATTATTAGTTATTATTTTGCTATTTTCGAGAAAGCCTTTTCAAATATTATTTTTAATATTTATTCAACAGTGTGTGTGTGCGTTCCCGACTCAAATTAAGTCGGGATGTTAAGCAATTCCCAAGTGGCCAAAGTTCCCGACTCAAATTAAGTCGGGATGTTAAGCAATTCCCAAGTGGCCAAAGACCCTTCTCTGTTTTCAATTATAAAACCAGCGAAAGGTACACATGAGTTTATGATTCGGTATCTTTTTTCTGTATAAAAGGTCAGGAGTTCAATTATCACCAAATACACTTTAAGTGTCAATCTTGTAATAGCTTAAAACATTTATTAAAAAAAAAAGAGGTGCAGGGGGTGTTGATTTTTAAACTATGGCGACAAGCTATAGGCAGAAATTTGCATGAGATCCAAATCTATTATACAATACAATGGGGAAATAACCGCCTCTTATCTAGGGATAAAGAGCGGCCAGGATTTGCCCATAACTACCTGATCCAACGGTCTTCATTGAATGATTTCTTTTTCTCTTTATTTTTAACCATTAGATTCATTTTCACCGTTAATATCTTACGGCTAATATTAGGCGGTTTCTAAAATTCTATGTCTAATCCAAATTTTAATCTTAGTTCATTACATATTTGAAAAATTAAAAATGAACATTTATTTATAATCGATTTTTTGGTGAGATAACGTGAGCTTTGTTATTTTTTTTATTTTTTTATGTTCATTCCAATTTGATTTATTTATTTTTCTCTTTTATTTTTGAGGCTCTGGCCAATACATCCTTCAGCCAAGTAAATACTACCTTAAAGGACTGATATTTTCAAAACTCGCCAATAAGTCCTTAGGCTATTATTAGACCAAATTCGCCAATAAGTCCTTAGGCTATTATTAGACCAACTTTATAACTATATGATTTGATCAATAGTAATTTTACATTTATAAATACTAATTATCACATCTTTCAATTTCACATTTTTATAATTTGATTTCACAATAATTTCAAAGTTATAAAAAATGATTTCTTAGGTATTAAAACTTATTTCAAACTGATTTCTCAGTTATAAAAACTGATTTCTCATTTATAACACTATGAGCAACTGAGAAACTGATTTCTCAGTTATAACACTATGAACAATTGAGAAACTGTTTTCTCAGTTATACCACTATACAACTGAGAAACTGATTTCTCAGATATAAAAATTGATTTCTAACTGAGAAACTGATTTCTCAGTTATAACACTATGAACACTTGAGAAACTGATTTCTCAGTTATAACACTATGAGCAACTGAGAAACTGTTTTCTCATTTATACCACTGTACAACTGAGAAACTGATTTCTCAGTTATAAAAATTGATTTCTAACTAAGAAATTGATTTCTCAGTTATAGCACTATGAACAACTGAGAAATTGATTTCTCAGTTATAACACATGAACAACTGAGAAACTGATTTCTCAGTTATAACACTATACAACTGAGAAACTGATTTCTCAATTGTAACACTATGAACATCTGAGAAATATACTAAATATTTATGGCATATGAACAACTAAGAAAAATACTAAACATATATAAATTGAAATTGAGTGTGAAAAGGAAAAAATTTGCAAATGGCTTTGGAGTAAACAACACCAATAGTCATAATCTTGAAATCAGAAACACACATTACTGGAAGATTACCATTGACAAAAATTACCTTCAAATCATCCTCTTCGCTAAAAGTTTTTAGAAAAGCAACCAACGACTCAGTGGACCTCCTTGCTGGATCACTCAAGCTAACACCAAACTTCTTATCATAAACTTTCAGGAAATCCTTTCGGCCCCCTTTATTCCCTTCCATTCCTTTGGGTACTGATTCATTGTCCTCAGTCGCCGCCTCGCCGGAGATGCCTTCGCCTGCCGTCGATTTTTCTCGATAATCGTTCTGGGTAGTCTCATCAAGCTTGTTTTTGGGGATACGAACACAGATCTTTGATCTTTTTCTTTTCTCATTAGATAATGAACATCTTGGGTCTATTTGAGTGAATTTCATATCATCGAGAGGTAAGACGGAGAGATCAGACCTGGAGAGTTCCGGTGTCGGAGATTTGTTTGAAGCGGCAGCGGCGATGAAGTCCAATTCTGTTGCCGTCGGAGATGGTTTGTGAATAGGTGAAATCCTTGAAGTTATTGGTGAAATTGGTGTCTGATAGAGTGGGAATCGAAGAAAATTAGGGAATTTGAGGTGGAGAGATTGAGGTTGTGAGGGCGGAAGATGGAGGGTTTTGGGAGGGTGCGAAGATTCGAAATGGTGGTGAATTTGGAACAGGAATGGAGAGTGTTTCTGTTGGGAGGTTTCTGCCATGAAAATAGAGAGAGAAAGAGTATAATGCATCGAGAGAGAGAGAGGAGAGGAAGACGACGGAAAGAAAAAAAAAGTTAGGGATTGCGTGAGTGTATTTTTTATAAACATGAAGGTACTTTTTGGCGAGTTTTAAAAATGTCTGTTTTTATTGGCAAATTTCACCCTATCTCAAGGACTTCTTGGTAAAAAAAACCCTTTATTTTATTAGGATCATTTATTTAAGGTGTGTATCTTAACATAATAATTACTATTATATACTCCCTCCGTCCCGTCCGAAGTGTCCCAACTTTCCATTTTGGGCGTCCCATTTAAAATATCTCATTACCAAAAAAGGAAAGTTTTTTTAGTATTACACCTACTCATTCTCTCTCCTACTTTACTTTTACACTCACAACATTCTCTCTCCTAACTATTCCACCCACTCATTCTCTCTCTTATTTAATTTTTCATACTCACAACATTTAAACTTTTCTCTTTCTTACCTCACTTTCCTTAATTCTCGTGCAATAGTCCTTTCCGGACACTTCGGATGGGACGGAGGGAGTATAATTAAGCTTTTGAACGATTTTAGAATATTTCAAAAAGAAATAATTTTAGAAATTTTATTTTGTTTTTTTTTTAATTATTATCTACCACATAAGTGGTGGTTCAGATTATAAATAAATGATCATTTTTTTTGTTTTTTTTAATTATTTAGTATACTCCTTAAAAAAGGTTTAGGGTTTATATATACTCTTTCTTTCAAAAAAATATTTAAATTGGGTATTTTTTTTTATTTTTTATTTATGTGTATTCCAATTTGATTTATTTATTTTTCTCTTTTATTTTATTAGGATCATTTATTTAAGGAGTGTATCTTAACATAATAATTACTATTATATATAATTAAGTTTTTAAACGATTTTAGAATCTTTAAAAAAAAATGATTTTAGAAAAATGTTTGTACCTAAATCAATTATTCGTCATGATTACTTATGTTTTTTGTTTCGAATCTTGGGCAAAAATATGATAGGGGATGGGTTATGGATTATAATTATTATTAATTATTTATATGATTAATGGGTTGTGTTGGGGTTACGAAAAAAGAATAATGGTAAAATGGGGATTAAGAAAATGTTTTTTTACTAACCCTAAATGGATAACGGTCCCGAATAATCGATTTCCTCATATTCTCTACGGCAGTTACACAATCAAACCACCCTCCATCAAATGTTGATTATGGAACAAAGTAATCATCAGGGTATTGGGTAGAATTTTTTTTTTTTTTGAATGGGAAGAAGGCGATTTCATCATTTCTTTAATTTGTGTGCTGTCACTGTGCCAGTGGCACGGATAAGAGAATACTAGTGATATAACAATGATCATACCCCATCCAAAAAAGTTAACATAAGTAACAAAAGTTAACAAAAATCATACGTGAATGTTGCAAATTCATCGGTCCAGAGCTTAACTCCCACTACCAGAAAAAGGTCATTTAGCGACGGAAATTTCCGTCGCTAAAAATAATCACCGGCGAAAAAATTCCGTCGGTGGTCAGCCGCTACCAGCCCGTCGCAGTGCTCCGACGGGTCAATTTCCGCCGGTATTTTTTGATTTTACCGACGGAATTTAATTCCGCCGGTGAATTAATGGTTCTAGCGACGAAAATTTCCGCCGCTAAATCAATTTAATTTAATTAAATTTTCATTTCAGCGGCGGAAATTTCTGTCGCTGTAATAAAAATTAATTTAATGAAATTAATTTCAGCGGCGGAAATATCCGTCGCTGTAATAAAAATTAAATTAAAATAAATTAATTTCAGCGACGGAAATTACCGTCGCTGAAATTATTTAATTTTAATTTAATTTTTATTACAGCGACGGAAATTTCCGCCGCTGAAATCAAAAATTAAATAAAAATTAAATGAGCTAGCGGCGGAAATTCTGTCGCTGAAATAAAAATTAATTAAAATAAATTAATTTCAGCGGCGGAAATTACCGTCGCTGAAATTATTTAATTTTTATTTAATTTTTGATTTCAGCGGCGGAAATTGCGGAAATTACCGTCGCTGAAATTATTTAATTTTAATTTAATTTTTATTACAGCGACGGAAATTTCCGCCGCTGAAATCAAAAATTAAATAAAAATTAAATGAGCTAGCGGCGGAAATTTCGTCGCTGAAATAAAAATTAATTAAAATAAATTAATTTCAGCGACGGAAAATTCCGCCGCTGAAATTAATTTATTTTAATTAATTTTTATTTCAGCGACGGAATTTCCGCCGCTATAATCAAAATTAAATTAAAATTAATTGATATAGCGGCAGATGGAGTCAAATTGAGATGTGGATCGATGAATTCCCGATAACTACATAAGATTTTTGTTAACTTTCATTACCTTTTTGTTAACTTTAGTAACATCTGTCAGTTCGTATGGATGGAGTCAATTGATGGAGACTGATGAATATGTATCTATAATACAATAGTTAAAAGCAATGTTCTAAAAAGCGATAGGCGGATGTTAGGCGGCGGAGCCGAATCTAGCATCTAGGCGGGGACTAGTCGGGATTAGTCGGGGTTAGTCGGGATCTAGGCGGGGCTTAGAACTAGGCGTTGAAGAGGGGCCTAGCGCCTAAGCGGGCCCTAAACGCCCTTAGACGGGGTCTTTTAGAACACCGGTTAAAACTGGTTAAAAGTGCTCCGAAATACAAGAGTGACTGAATTACAATAGGAGTGTGTGAAATCTTTCTTTCAAGTTTCAACTATACTCCCTCCGTTTCCCGTGAATGCAAACTTATTTCTATTTTGGTCCGTCCCACATGACTGCAAACTTTCCAAAATGGCAAAGAATATTCACTATTTCACCCACTCATTCTCTCTCCTACTTTACTTTTACACTCACAACATTCTCTCTCCTCACTATTCCTCCCACTCATTCTCTCTTCTATTTAATTTTTCATACTCACAACATTTAACTTTTTCTCTTTCTTACATCACTTTTCCTTAATTCCCACATCCAAAAAGTTAGTCCACATTCACGCGGGACGGGGGGAGTATATAAAAAGGAATTTGAGTGTGCTGTACAGAGTGTGGTTCTAAGACATAACATAAAAGAGAAAAAGGAAACATTTTTGTATTTTTGTTTGATTTAATGTCTTTGAATTTTGGGATGCCTAACTTAGTGGATTGAACGAGCAAACTAAGTAATTCCTGACTAGGAGCAGCTGCAGGGACAAGGAGCAACAAGGCAGCAAAGGCCAAGGGCCAAGCTTTGGCCGACCAACGCTTGGCCCTTGAAACTTACTATATCTTTTTTTTTTTTTTGAGGCTTGCCCATTTCGAGTCAAGCTCCTTTTTTTGTGTAAGTCAATTTACTAATAAGTCCATCAATTCTCTGAAATTCCCTTAAAATCCCCCCAGAGGCGCCTAATATTAACTAGGGAGGGATAATCATCCACTCTAACCACTGGGGGGAGTCGAACCCAGGACCTCCGTGTTAGTGTTACAGTGCTCTGGCCATCATGTCAAGTCTGATGGTTAAACTTACTATATCTTATAACAAACACGGGTTGATAGCATAGTAATTAATTGAAACTTACTATAATACACACTGACACTCTTTAATCTTGACGCTATCTTTCCACATTTTAATTTTTTTCATGAACTGTGCTAGCTAAAAAAATTGTTTTCCAATTATTTTTTAAAAACAGATTTTCATAAGGATCACTCATCTATTTTTAGATTTATTATGTTTAAAAAGTGATGAATATCAATTAAAATTAGAAAGTATAAGAACATCATCTCCAACAGTAATCTAAAATTTCAAAATAGAGTATTATTTTGCTCCAATCATACTTTATACTTTAAAGTTTAAACCTTGCTTTATTATGAAGCAATGTATTTCTTGCACCAAATTTGGTGCAAGAAATAGAGTTACGCTATATCGTTTTCCTCTTTATTTTTTAAAAAAATCTTTCTATTTTTTTCTATATATATGAAAATATTTTATAATATAAAATTTAAATACGTAATATCTTCATATAAGTGAAATAATAATGAATATTTTAATTATATTTTATTTGACATAAGATTTAAAGCAAATTGTTGAAAAAATTTAATGCAAAAATTTCAATATTATAAAAAATAGTGCAAATTTTGCACCAAACCATTGGATTGGAGATAGTCGAAAAGTAGGCATAGTAAGAAGGTACGAATTTGAATTCAATTTCTTCCTCTATCCCCTAAAGATATACTCCCTCCGTCCCGGCGAAAGAGCCACAAAATTTGTTCGGCACGCAAAATAAGAAATGTGATGTAGGAAAGAGAAAAAGTTTAAATGTTGTGAGTATGAAAAATTAAATAGGATAGAGAATGAGTGGGAGGTGATGTAAGAAAGAGAATGTTGTGAGTGTAAAAGTAAAGTAGGAGAGAGAATGAGTGGAGAGATTAGTGATTTAAGGTTTCCTTTTTGGAAAAGTGGCTTTTTAAATGGGACGCCCAAAAAGGAAATAAATGGCTCTTTCGCTGGGACGGAGGGAGTATTTAAATTTTTATTAAACTTTAATTAAATTTTAATTACTAACTATAATCAAAATTTAAGGAAAATTTAGTTTTGAAAACGTGTTTTGAACCGGACAGTTAGACATGCTTAAAAATATCAGGAAATTGGCGGGTAAAATCGGAAATCGAGATCCGCTGGAACCTGAACAGCAGAAGAACCGGAAACCGTAGAAACCATAATCAACAGTTCCAAGGTTCGAATACGGATACGCCATTTTCAGAATTGGAACCGTGAATCGTGGAACTGTGACTTTGGAACCATGTAACGGCTAATTTTGTTATTATTTAGTTAATAAACTAACTAAATTCGTTAAATAATTAACCAAATTTGTTAAAAACTAACATTTTCTTAGAAAATATATTTTTTAAATAAATTTTGTTACAAATGTAATGGATTTTGAAACTTTATTAATTATTTAACTATTTTCAATTATATCAAATTTAAATATATATATATATATATATATATATATATATATATATATATATATATATATATATATATATATATATATATATATATATATATATATATATATATGTGTGTGTGTGTGTGTGTGTGTGTGTGTGTGTGTGTGTGTGTGTATAACTAAAAAGTAGTAAATAAATTGAAATCGTCGAAACCGTGAACCAGGAACCAGAGTTACATGGTTTGAATACAGTTTTCTCTTTCACGAAATGAAAATTGAGAACCGTACTCGGATGAGCACGTCTATGGGCGGTGACATTTTTATTTTCCGAAAAATATTTTATGAGAAATCATGGAAATATTTTCCGAGAACCGAGAACATTTTTCGGAAATATTTTTCGAAAAATATTTTTCTTACCAAACATCCGAAAATATGTTTATGTCATTTTTCGGAAAATATTTTCATTTTCCGTAAAACATTTTACGGGAAATCATTTTTCGAAAGTCATTTTACGCGAAACAAACGTGGCCTAATATTGACGCACTTTAACACACAATAGTTATAACACACAAACTACTAGTTATAAACAACCAAAATGACAACCATCCGATCCAACTAAAGAATCCATTTTTAGGGCAAATTGTATTTTAGTTACATGAGTTTGTCGAGATGTTTCAATTGGTTATCGAATTTGCATTTTTTACAAGTTGGTTATTATTAAGTTTGTCTTTTTGTTGCAATCAGGTGTAATTTTGGATGAACCGTTAAAAATCTAACGAATAGTATAACATGTGCCGCCGCTCACGTGAGTTACTTAAGGTGTATTTTGGTCTTATTCATGGAATGAGACTTACAACCACCACTTCATCACAAGTAGTGGTTATGCAGGAACACATTGGCCCTGCTATAATCCAAGTAGTTCAGCAAAGGGATTAATCCAAAGTAATGAGGTAAACACAATCAACAAATAATTAAAACAAAGAAGCATTCTTCCAAACCACACGCAATATATTATCGACAAATTACAACGAATCTGATTTGTCCCAAGCCAAAAGGCTCGAGCATTTCTCTGTTGGTGTAATGCCCTAGGCTATAGTTATGTTTAACTTGAACCGTTATGTATCATCTTTTTCATTTATTATAGAGTACATGTTTATTCTGTTCATTATATGTTTGCATGTTTATTATATTGAACTGCGTCCCTAGTTGTTGTGAACAACTAGTATAAGTTGGTAATGGATAATCATAGAGATGATTATATGCATGGAGATGCACATTGCACTTATGGATACTTGCTAGAGAACAAGTATTGGACATGACCTACTTATGAGATTTATGACATGGTATGTTATCATGATTAAATCTCATGATAGTCGTATTATTGAATCCTTTGTATCTGAGATTATCATCGTCTTTCACATAGTGAAGATCGTGTTTGATATAGTTTAACACTATCTTTAATCGGATAGCAATAAGGGCTATGTTAGCACGATCGGATTTATGTAGGGAAGAATGATAAGTCAAGACGGGATTTGTCCCTCTTATGAAGAGAGATGTCTGCTTGGGCCCTCAATGAATAGTGTTGAGGAAATGTATGGCCATACTTAAGAGATTTGATAAAGATCAAATGCACTTGGATTATCAACATATTCGGAATCGAGAAAGCATTGAACGGAATGAGTTGACATAGACCATGACTCATGTTCAATTGGACATCGTGGACAAAGGGATTATGACATTTGATCTATCGAGAAATCAAGCTCTGATGTTATATTACTTGGGTGGATATAATGGTTTGCTTGAAACCACTTATGTCTTGTGAGGTCATGTTTTGACTCACTACCAACATAATATAATTCCTTTTGGGTCACACACAAAGAACTAATTTGATTCGGACTGAAATTATAGATTCTGGACTCTTGGGCGACCGCTGAGGTTTACATGGGCGACCGCCCACAAGTCAACTGTTGACTTGGGAGACCGCCGAAGTGACATGGGCGACTGCTTAGGAGGATTTCAAAAACAATGCATGAAAGACTGTACAAGTGGGCGACCGCCCAGCCCTTGGTGGGCAACCGCCCATGTTGGGTTTTCGAAATAAGGCAAAAGGCTATACAACTGGGCGACCGCCTAACCCTTGGTGGGCGACCGCCCAGCACCCGTTTCAGCAATTCGTTTTTGCTTCAGAAAAGGACTTTTCTCCCTAATTGTTAGGGTTATTTATAAAGTATAAATATGTCCTTTTGCCCCAGCCATAACATACGAATTTTAGGGCTTGATAAACACAATTATCTTGATTTTTATTGTGAATCAAAGATCAAAACACACTAGATTCAATTCCATAATCAGCCATAGATTATTGAAAAGTGTTTCAATAATCAAGAGGATCATCTAGCAATCCAACAAGAAGGAGTTCTTGGTTTGTTCGCGTGTGGATCACCATTAGAGGGAGGTTGCTTTATCTCCTAAGGCTTGAAGCTCCATTGTTGATTTCATCACCAAAGTTCGAAGAAGGAAATTAGAAGATTCGACATCAAAGTTCAAGGCTTGAATTTTGAGATCTGTTTTGACAAACTAAATCGCGTTCAAGGTATGTAATTCTATTTCATAGTTTTTCTAATCTCTTTATGCTAGACGAATCTAAGGGCTAGGGTTTTGATGTTCTTTGTTTAATTTTCCGCTGCGTTTGTAACCCCAAAACCCAACATTCTCCTGGCTGAAATATACAAGAATCCAACAATGTAGCCCATGAAAATAGCTACTGAGAACTTCCCATACCCAACCAATGATTCAAACCTAAAATCAAGTAGCTAATTCGGAACAATATCGAGAACAATCAAAATCCCAATAACAAATCAAAGAATCTTAATTAAGAAACTCAACTGCTTCTCCGATCGCTTAGAAGCAGAACTCTCAAATGAAACCCTAACAATCAATAAAAAAATTCTACAAACACATGCAAGCCCTAATAAAATTGGAATCAACGTACCATTCTTCAACTCCAGAACCATTCGAATGTGCCAAGAATTTGTTAACCATCAAGCAGGAAGAAGCCACAATTGTGAAATTGAAAACCCCATTAAATTGTTCAAAATAGAGCCTTGACCGGAGGTGAGCGTCATTGAGCTTCAACCGAAATATCTGAGCTTTGTTCTCATCGAACTCGAACTTATCTTTGGATCTCTTTCTGGGTTTGATTCAGGTTGGTCGGTGCTGCCGTGTCTTCGAATCGCGGCACGGAGACCCGATTGGGATTGATTGGGGGGATTGACGTCGTCGTGGTGAATGTAAGCATGGAGACCTTGAAGAAAGAGAATTGGGATCTTGAGGAAAGAGAAAGTTAGAGTGGAAAGAAAGAGAGTGATGCGTGGATAATTATCTTGTTGTTTGAGACACTTATTAATGAAGATGGCATTGTGTGTGTGTGTGTGTTTTGTGAATGAGAATGGAGATTTGAAGAAGTTTTAGGTTGACGCCATTGATGAATGCCTACAAATGTGTCTTTCTGGTTTTTTCATTCCATGTAATAGACCAAAATATCAATTAAGTAACTTACGTGAGCGGTACATGTTATACACTTCGTTAGATTTTTAACGGTTCAGCCAAAATTACACCTGATTGCAACAAAAATACAAACTCAATAACGAACTTGTAACAAACGCAAATTCGATAAACAAATGAAACACATTGACAAACTTAGGTAACTAAAATGCAATTTGCCCTTTTCTCTGTACTTTAGAAAAAAAAATTGTTTTTTCATGAGATCAACCCATAATTTTATGTTTATTTATTTATCCAAATAAAAATTTATAATATAATATGTTTATAACATTAAAAATAAGTAATATCAAATAAATTTAACATTAAATTATTGGTTACTCTATAATTAGTTTTTGAAGCTATCTTATCTCATGGGAAGGATTAAGTGTATCTTTGTAATAATCAGTTTTCTTCTCCTATCCCAACATCCGCCTTTTTTCCCCTTTTTAAAATCAAAACCTCCCAAAAATCACACACACAAAACGTTATTTGTGTGTGCGCGCAAGAGTCCAAATTCCAATAACAACCTCCTCACGCCAAATCCCCAATTCTCCACAACTACAATGGTGGAAATTCACGACGGCGACGACCCAGTTGGTGTTTTCATGACTCTCGACGGCTGGCCAATTCCTCCTCAACCCGACCACTCCGACGCGGACAGCAACGAACCCACCAATGATGATGATGATGATTCTTCTGGTAATCTCTCTCAATCGTCTGAAACTCTTATGCTAGGTTTTATTATAGTCAACATCGTTGGTTTACAGCACTACCCCGGCACAATAAGTGGCCGGGAATTGGTGGGTTTTGTACGTGAACCGCTGAATCAGTACGATTCTAACGCGATTAAGGTATTGAATACTCGTTCTCTTCAAGTGGGTCATATCGAAAAGGCCGCCGCTAAAGTTCTTGCCCCATTGATTGATGGGAATTTGATTGTTGTTGAAGGGATTGTCCCGAATTCTCCTGGTAGAGGGGTTCGGTACAAAGTTCCTTGCCAGGTTCATATTTTTGCTAGAATTGAAGCGTTTGGGAGGGTGAAGTCTGCGATTTTTCGAGGTGGATTGAATTTAATTTCTGAGAATGATGTTTCTTTTGGTTTGTCTGATTCTTTGGTTGTGAAGGAAAAGAATGAGGGTGAGGATGGGAAGAGTGTGGATGAGATTTTTAAGTTGGTTGAGGAGAATGTGAGTAAAAAGGGTGCCATGGGCTTGATGGAACCCCCTAAAGATGTGATCAAAACGGAGTTGTTTTTTCACCAGAAGGTAGGTTTGAACTGGTTGGTTCATAGAGAGAAGTCATGTGAGTTACCGCCTTTTTGGGAGGAGAAGAAAGATGGGAGTTTTGTCAATGTGTTGACTAATCACCAGACGCCTAATCGTCCTGATCCTATACGAGGAGGGATTTTTGCGGACGATATGGGGTTGGGTAAGACTCTTACATTACTTTCCTTAATTGCTTTGGATAAATACGATGAGGCGAATGTAGAGGAATTAGAAGAAGAGGGTGATGGAGAGAATGAGGTTGTTTCCGGTGTTTCAAAGTCAAAGAGGGGAAAAGGGAGCAAAAAGTCTGGTAATAACTCTCGCAAGAAACTCAAGACTGAGGATTCAGGTCAAGAAACTGGTGTTTTAAAGACGAAAACAACATTGGTTGTTTGTCCACCATCTGTTTTTTCGAGTTGGATAACTCAGTTAGGAGAACACACTAGATCAGGGAGGCTAAAGGTTTATATGTATTATGGTGAGCGGACACAAGATGCAATGGAGCTGCAGAAGTATGATATAGTTTTGACTACTTATAGCATTTTGGCCCACGAACAACGTTCTACGTGGTTTCCAATATCACCTATTAAGAACATAGAGTGGTGGCGTGTAATTTTGGATGAGGCACATATCATTAAAAATTCCAATGCACAACAAAGTCGGGCTGTGAGTAGACTTAATGCTAAGAGAAGGTGGGTAGTTACAGGAACACCAATACAGAATGGTTCGATGGATTTGTTTTCTCTGATGTCCTTTCTGAGGTTTGAGCCATTCTCTATTAAAAGCTATTGGACTAACTTAGTACAACGCCCGCTTTCCCAGGGAAGCGAGAAGGGGCTCTCAAGGCTGCAGGTATAAACATTTGAATCCTGCTTAATGAAAATCCTATTTCAGTTGTCTATTATTAGAGTTCATTCTCTATATGCGCATTTGTTTCTCGCACCATAACAAGCTTGCTCTGATGCCTAATATCCTGAATTGATACTTGACTCTCTATACACCAGATGTAGTGCAACTTTGTTTTTAATCTTCTGTCAACCACCTGACTTAATACATTTTCCAGCATTGGAAGTAGGAACAAAAGAAGAGTTACATTTTTAACATATGTCTTTTTACCATTATACCTAATTGAGGTGGTTTTGCTATTGTGAAACATGTTTTGGATTTGCATTTTTAAAATATATTTTTTACCATTAAACCGCCTACTTTTTGGCACCTTTAGGGGTCGATCGCCTTTTGGTTTTGTGCCGGGCTGTTGTGCGCCTTTTTGACCCAGCGACGATGTTCTTGGTTATATCAAGAGGCAGGAGGCATCCGCCTTTATCAAAAGACATAATATGCGTATGTGTAATGTGAAACTGGGTCATTTTAATTTTAGTTTTAATGTTTTAACTCAATACGCGTTGTTTTGGGAAAACATGGGGGTAAAGATAGCATGTGGCGAGCAAGAGAAAGACAGATATCTGTAATTTCTCTCGAGCAATTGAAAGAAAATAAGTGCAATAAACAACAAATTAGAATGACGACATGGAAATGCGATAAAAATACTACCGATAGCTTACTTTATATTAATTTTTAAATGGAGGTTTGCAATTTTTGTTATGTATATGTTTACTAATTTACTTTGTTTCTTCTCTTTACTTTGGGTCTCCTTTTGTTATTTGAATTTTTAATTATCTCTTATGTTCATCTCTTGTTATGAAATTATACGCTTCAAATTATATATCATAATCACTTATTTTCACGCTTTTATGCGATTACTTGTTTACTAATTTGAACATCAAATCTGTTACTTTTGTTCCTTAAAAATCTCACTTTTGGGGTTCTAATTATTTTAAGTTGCTTTTACATGTGGAATTGTGATCTTTATTCAATGCAAAATTCTTGTTCATAGCATGTTTAAGCTTTGTTTAATGTAAGTTACATATATATTATTTTACTATTTTTTGTTCTATTTTACCACCTTGCTCGCCTTTCGGTCCCCTTTCAATCGCGCCTTGCCTTTCACCTTTTCTAGGAACCTGTCACCCGTATCTTTCCTTTTCTAGGAACCTTTCGCCCGCCTCTCGCATTTTGCATTAACAACTATGGACATAATTCGACCGACTAAGATTGAGCATAACATAGAAGAAAAGTTGGCAAAATAAGTCCTATGAGAAACTAAAGGAAGATGTCACCAAGTAAGGACACATATTGGTGGAACGAGGAAGTGAGGTCAGCAATAAAGAGAAAGCGAGAATGCTAAGAATGCTAAGAATTATTGGGGACATGTAGGAACAATGAGAACCATGAGAAGTATAAAGAAGCTAAAAAAAAAAAGAAGCAAAAATGGCGGTATAAGATGCAAGAACAAAGTTGAATTAGGGACTTTATGCTAGATTGGATACAAAAAATGGACAAGGACACCTGTAGACTTGATCATATGAGGGATATGAAGACGCAAGATATTAGGAGGATGAAGTGAAAACGGCATTGAACAAGATGGGATTGAAGAAAAGAGTAGGGTTTGAGGGCATACCTACTGAGGATACCTATTGAGGTTTGGAGGTGTTTTGGTGAGAGAGGAATTGAATGGTTAATAACACTTTCTAACAACATGTGGAGAAGTAACAAGATGTCATTTGAGTGGAGGAAAAGTACTCTAATTCCTTTCTAAGAACACGTGATGTCCAAGATTGTGCCAATTGTGGTAGATCAAATTAATGAGCCATAATATGAAACTTTGAGACAATATGATTAAACATTGAGACCAAGTGATGGAACAAAGATTAAGGAGAGATGTGAAGATCTCGAGAACCTAGAAGATCGACTATAGAGTCAATCTATCTTATGAGACATATATTAGAGAACTATCCGGATAAAAAGAAATATTTACATATGATTTTCATTCATTTGGAGAAAGCGTATGATAAAGCCCCAAGAAGACTACTTTGATGGGTTTAACAAAGAAAGGATTTTTGAGGAAATATATTGACAGCGAATATTGGGAGAGTTATTATGGTCTTGACATATTGCAGGACACCTTTATCAGTTGGAATGTCAATTGTGAAGGTGTGGTGAGGATTTCCAACACTTGCGTGTCATTGTTTTCTGAATGCTGAGATCCATTTATCACAGAGATAGTTTTATTGATGGTATAACATGCTCTATTTTTTCATGAGAATGTCTAGTTTTGGGTATTATGAAGATACTGCTGGGAAGTGTTAAATACTCTTCATGCATTATTGATGATTTTTGTGATATTTTCTGAACTTGAGAAAATTAAGCAGCTTGGTTTGTTCAATCTGTTGCTTCTTGAATATTGTATATTTTTGTTTTTATGTGGTGCTTATTGTTTAGGTACTAATGGCAACCATGTCTTTGAGGCGAACGAAAGACAAAACTTTAGTTGGATTGCCACCTAAAGGAATAGAGACATGCCTTGTGGATCTTTCTACGGAAGAGCGTGAAGTCTATGATCAGATGGAAAGTCAGGCCAAGAGTGTAGTTCTTGACTACATATCGGCTCATAGTGTAATGACCAATTACACTACTGTTCTTAGCATAATCTTACGGCTTCGTCAGATATGTACAAATTTGGCCTTGTGTCCTCCAGATCTTAGAGAATCACTTCCTTCTAACAACATTGAAGGTAATTTCTCCTTTTCTTTTGATTTAGCCTGATGGGTAAATTGAACCATTAGTTTCCTTTCTTTCACCTTTATATGTCACTTGTCCCAATATCCAGACATTTTACATGGTTGGTCTAAATATGCAATTTCTACATACTAGTGGGCCCTTGGCTTAACAGGCTGATTAGGAAATTCTGTGGTTGATATGCTAGCTGAACAGGGGCTTCTTCCCCTTCTCTGGACTAACTTTCCAGTGATCCTCCATGTTTTGTCTCACCTAATTCATGGAGATAGAAAGGGCAATGTGAAACCCAGAGAGATTAGCTCTTTTGCTCAAAACACTGTGCTTGTGAAATAACTATATATCCTTTGTTTATATCTCTTTCACCTTTACTTTCGCAAAAAAAAAAATGTTAACATGTGCTTTGCACACAATCACGTTTTTTAGGGCAGCCCGGTGCACGAAGCATAAGCATCCCCGGTAGCGAGGGTTCGGGGAAGAGTCCCCACCACAAGGGTGAAATATAGGCAAGCCTTAGCCTGTATATATGCAAGAGGCTTTCCAGGACTTGAACCTGTGACCAAGTCCTGGAAGCAGCCTCTTATATGCAGGGTAAGGCTTGTCTATATTTCACCCTTGTGGTGGGGACTCTTCCCCGGACTCTCGCTACGCGGGGATGCTTCGTGCACCGGGCTGCCCTAAAAAAGGTGATTGTGTGCAAAGCACATGTTAATGAGGATAAAATAGGGAATCATCTGGAAAGTTGTGAAAGGCCTACAAGTCCCTTACAGTAAAGGGTGAAAATTTGATTAGATTTGGTGATAATGTGACATCAAAATTGATTTTCTTCGGAACTGGATTGGTGGATGATTATAAATGCTGTAGTTTTAGTTTCTTGGCTTTCTTATATCGCTGCATCATGAGCTTTCTTATATCACTAGCTCAGTTCCTCAATTCCAAGTGTCAAAATGAGTTTTCGGTTGCATTAATCCGTTTAAGGGTCAATGCAACAAACTTTTGTTGCACATATTACACTCGAGGCCATAATAGATTTTGTGCAGCTGGATTTTAGTCATGAGCATTCATATTCTATTCTTTCTTCATTTCTGATTGTTATCCTATACTCCTATGACTCGAACAAATATTTGACCGTCTATATTGGATAGTTAACTAGGTTTCTGTCCTATTGATTTACAAAACAAGAGGATAAGAAAGCAGGGGATAAGCCATTCATTGGAGATTTAAAAAAAAAATAAAGAAAAGGTGGAAAATATAGACAGAAGCAGATGAGAAATACTCGCTCCGTCCCATAATGATAGTCCCAAATGAAGGGACGCAAAAGGAAAGGCAAGGGTAGTCGTAGAGGTAGATAGAGTTTTCATGAAAGATTTAACTGATAAAAGAAAGCGTTAGACTTGACTTCTCTTACAGAATTCTTTACTTCTTTACTACTCCGTTGAAAATTTGTATGGGTTCATGTCTTCTAGATTTCTATGATCTCTTACGAAGTATTTTTAGAATTATAGAGAGTGGGAACATAATTGTTAGATGGCCAAGAATTGCCATACAATAAAATTTGTGATGCCTGGGATAAATTACCACATCTGTCCCATATTAAGTGTTGTGCTTTCCTTTTTGGTTCATCCCAAATAAAGTATTGTCTTTCTAATCAAGGAATAGTCCTAGTGTAATTTTACCATAGTATAAGTAATGTACAAACTAGTAAAGCACATTGCTTAAAAGTTTGGCAAGTCAACTGCGACACTTATTATCGTACAGCGGGAGCATTAAATTAAAACGACAATGTAAAAATGATAGTTGGATATGCGGCAAAATTAGAAAAGATGGAATTCGTAAAGAACAAATTCATGAGACAGTGAAAGTCCACCCAGAATAAATTATAAAATGAGAGAAATCACTTGAGATGGTCAGGACAGAGAATATAGACAACTTAGTGCACCTGTTAACATATTATGTCTGAACTCTGAAGCTTCCTGATCATTTTCAATGATTATGTTACTCTACCTAAAGACCACATTTTATATGAACAAATGCTTTATGATCCTATAACATACTCCCTTTGACCCGTAAAGTTAGTCTCTCTTTATTCATTGCTAATTTGAATGAACTTTAAACAATAATTTAGGTTACTTTTAATTATCCTAATAAAAATCTAAAACTTGTTATTGATAATATTTATATGTAACCTAAATTATCCTGTTATGTTAAAACATAAATTATTGCTAAAAAATTATCCAAACTAACAACGAAAAAAGTGGCACTAACTTTCCGGGACAGAGGGAGTATTATCTCTTAACTCTGAAGCACTCATTAGAATATAATCCCGTACATCTCCTACAATTACTGTTTATATGATCTGATTACAGTGCTCACCAACTTGTTTCGGAATGTAACTTGAACAGATGTATCCAACAACCCGGAATTGCTGAAAAAGTTAATTTCAGTTGTACAAGGCGGGGAAGATTTTGACTGTCCAATTTGCATCTCTTCGCCAACTGATATCGTTATCACATGTTGTGCTCACATATTTTGCCGTTCCTGCATCCTAAAGACTCTAAAACGCACAAAAGCCTGCTGCCCAATGTGCCGTCACCCGCTTTCAGAGTCCGATCTTTTCTACTCCCCACCAGAAGAAATCGACAATTCTTCATCTTCTTCCTTTTCCGGCACATCTTCTAAAGTGTCCGCACTTCTTAAGCTTCTCTCAGCAGCAAGGGATCAAAACCCAAAAATAAAATCCGTTATATTTTCTCAGTTTCGAAAAATGTTATTGTTTCTTGAAGAACCCTTAAAAGCAGCTGGATTTAAGATACTACGCTTAGATGGGTCTATGAACGCGAAGCGGAGGGCCAATGTGATTAAAGAATTTGGAGTGCCAGCACCAGATGGTCCCACTATTTTGCTTGCAAGTCTAAAAGCTTCGGGTACTGGTATAAACTTAACTGCTGCTTCAAGGGTGTACCTAATGGAGCCATGGTGGAACCCAGCAGCTGAAGAACAGGCAATGGATCGTGTCCATCGGATTGGGCAAAAGGAAGACGTAAAGATTGTACGGATGATTGCAAGAAATAGTATTGATGAAAGAATATTGGAGTTACAAGAAAAGAAGAAAAAGCTTGCGAGAGATGCCTTTAGTAGGAAGGCTACTTCGAAAGAACGTAAGGAGATGAATATCGATGATCTTCGGACACTGATGTCCTTGTAGGCTGTTGTTCTTGGTTTTCTGTTGTTCTGCACCGTACAGGTATCTTCTTATGTTAAAAGTTTCTGTACTGGGATCTGGATTTTGTACTCTTTTTGTTGGATCTTTAGTCACCCGTGCTTAATGTATGTGGTGTTTTTAATATGAAGTCTTTGTCTCTGGATGTTTACATTGTGTGCTGAATTATACTCCCTCCGTCCCAATGCCTTATTTGATTTTCGACGTTTTAAAAGAAATGTGTTTTACTAGCTTGTGTATTACTCGTGGTTAAACTGTACCAAGTTTATTTTCTTATTTAGAAATGTGATATTTAATTTGGGATGGATAAAAAAAAAAAAAAAGGAAATTGTAGCATTCATTATTTATTATGGTTATCGAACAGTTTGCTGATTCAAACATGACGTTTGATTTGAATTGGGGCGGTGGCATTTAAAATACTCACTCCGTTCCAATAAAAGTTTCACTAATTACCCAAAAGGGCATCCCGTTAGAAGCTTCACCTCTCCTTTTTTGGCAAAGAATCTTTACTATTTCCTCCACTCATTCTCTCTCCTAATTCACTATTACACTCACAACACTTTTCAAATTTACTATTCCCTCCACTAATTCTCTCTCCTATTTTCAAATTACACTCACAACATTTTTTTTTTCACTCATTTCCTTAATATTTGTGCCCACCCAAAAGGGTGAAACACTTATTGGGACGGAGGGAGTCCCTTTATTTCAGATTTATTTTATTTTTCGTCAGTTTTACTAGATTACAAAAAATAATAAAGTTTTTATAATTTTATATTGAATATGATCCACTTTGTATATTAACAATAACTAAGGAATAATAGGCTCCCATTGTTTTTGATTTTCAACTCTTATTCAAATTTGAATGGATAGATGCATCAAATATAACACGATTCAGAGACTGTTTTTTTTTCTCCATTTAGATTTGGATGTCTCTTATTTTTCACTTAATTTTCAAATGTAAAACTATCAATTATTTGCCTCTTAATTGATTTTTTTTTTTCATATATATCTCTTCTATAAACTCGTAATTTCAAAAATACCCAACTCAAACACTAGATCAACAACCGTTCATCCCATCTCTCTACTCCATTAAGTGCCATAACTCGAATTTCAGATGTAAATTAAGATAAATATTCAAACAGCTTGAGTATTCAGAAATCAGTCTTCAAATGCTACATCTTATCAGTTCAGTCAAATTAAAACGTGTAGTCAGATTTCAACATATAACAATTGAAAAAATCAAACGTCACCTCATTCTCTCTATTATTTTACTTTTCATAATTACAAATCATCCTCCACTCATTCTCTTCCTCTTATTATACTATTATGAGGCATTTACCATATAATTTCTCTAACAAAGCAATACTACCTCCTAGGACAAGTTGTATTTTGCTTAACCATATAATCCTTAGCTTAATAAGTACACCCTCTCAGCATTTTACTAAGTTCACCCTCCTATCATTTTACTAATTCCACTCTCTTTATCTATTTAATTTCTCTCCAACAACCATCACCTTAGGTCACCCCTCCCCATCTTCTCCAGTCAACATATCTGGCGACCAATTCCAGCGATAAACTCTGGCGACTTTTTTTTTTTACGCCGGCGACCTCTCCGGTGTCCAAACAACTGAGAACTTAACTTATCAGTAAGTTCTCAGTTGTCAACTAAACTAGTAAACTACTAAGAACACAATTAACTCCGGCGACCTCTTTGGCGACCAAACAACTAGGAAATTAACTTATCAGTAAGTTCTCAGTTGTCAACTAAACTACTAAGAACACAATTAACTCCGACCACCAACTCCAGCGACCTATTCGGCGACCAAACAATTGAGAACTTATCAGTAAGTTCTCATGTCACGACCCTAATCCTAGGCACTATTTTGGTCACGTGTTGGGCACGTGGGGGTGTGGTGCATTGCATCTCATGTTAGGCATTATATGATAATTGGAATGGTTATGTGTTTATTTTGATATTTTGATAACTTACGTGATTTTAGGATGTTAATAAATTAATTTTAATTATATAATGTCTAAATGAAATAAATATAAATTTTGTAGTAAAGTTATAATATTTGAAATTTTAAATAAAAAGTTATAAAAGTTGTTGAGGAGCTTTAGTGTAAATGTAAATTTAAGGTAGTTGATTGTAGGATTCAAAACTTGGAGGAGCTAGAATGTAAATTTTGTTATATAAATCTTTATTTTCTTCTCCCAGAAGCTTCATTCTCTCAGTTCTTTCTTTCCTTCTTCTCTACATTTCCAGAAACATCTCAACCTAGGGTTACCTTCCAAAAATTCCTATAAATCAACCGTTGATCCGTTCTTCGATTTGTTTGCAAATAAACGCTCAGGAAGTCGAGTGGAACATTTCTAGCTTCAAAATATTTTGGCAAGTTATTATGATTTCTTTCAATAATTGTTCATTTCGTGTTTAAGGTTGATATTATGTGATATAAATGGTTTTTGGTAATTTAGTTGGCTTTTGGAATGAATGAGAATTTGGTTTGGAAGGGAGGATAGTGAAGTTCTTGGCATGAGGGTTTGGGTGAAGGTGATAAAGTTGTTATAGCTATGTTACATGGCTTATGGGAAGTACCATACTGAAGTTGGGATAGGTTGCTAAGGCTGAGGTATAAGGTGATGAGCAAAACATGGTCCTTTCTTTCCTTGGCTGCTGGTGTTTCAGCACCAGTATGAAATTATGGAGAAGGGCACGAATCGTGCCCTGGAGCACGAGTCATTCCCATGCCTTTTCACTCGTGGTAACTAGTCGTGATAAATAGTGAACTCGTGCTGGCGAAGGGCACGAGTCGTGCCATGGGGCACGAGTCGTGCCCAGTGCTGTTCACTTGGTATCAATTTTCAAGCAACTTAAACCTAATCAACCTAGTATGGATTTAATCCCCTTTTGACTATAAATCTAGTACAGCATTAGAGCTTGACAGTGAAGTCTTGACTTTTCCAAAATGATATAGGGAAGGTCTTTAAATATGGCCCTGTAAATGGTTGAAAGTCATTATGAAATCTTAGCCAAAGTTGATAAAACTTGATAAATAATTCTTGAACCTTTATAGAAGGTACTCAATGTTATGTCATGAATATGTAGGGCTTACTTGTGTTACATTGTGCCTATACGTGGTTACATATTCATGGTTGTTGGTTCAAAGAGTGTATGAAATATATGTTGCACTATTTCATTGGTTTGAACATGAGTATTAATACCATGTTGTTGTATTGATATCCCAAGTGTGGATTTATTTTCAAGTATCTATTATGTGCTTGAATGTGGTTGTATCAGCTGATGGGTAGGGGTATAATAGAATACGATCAATTATGAGGAATTGTTCCATAAGGTGATCGGATTATATTATACATGTGACTGTCCCCTTCTGTGGCCACAGGTTGGGGTAAATGCTTCTGTATTGAGCCAAAAGCCTTACATATAGCTGCATCTTATATGGTTCTCTGAAATATGAGTCTTATAAGATGTGGATATGCTTAAGCAGTTCACAAATGAGTGGAGTTTTACTCCCGACGTTGTACGATTTATTGTTCAGACGGGAAAGGTAAATTGAGGTAACGTAATGTGTTTACCGCTTTACCAATGTGTTGTGAGCAACCTTGTTATGTGTTGCATCTTATATGGCATCTTGTTGTATCCATAATAACTTATTGAGATTTATTCTCACCCCTTCTCCCTTTACTGTTTTAGATTCCACTGAGACAGGTGGACCAGACCGGTGAGGTCTGGAAGGAGTTTGGACAGCGTACTTTTTGGATTGTCAGGGTATGTATATGGTTTGGGAGTTGGGAGTAGTTGTGGACATTATTCTTTTGGGGAGATTGTATATAGTACTTTTATAAAACAATTTCAGTTGTGTTATATTGTAACTAAATATGGAGTTGGTTATCTTTCAAAGCTGGCTTTTATAAACTTTTATGTTTGTATTGTTTGTAACTAAAACAGGTTGTCTTTTCAAAGATGGTTTATATATCACCTCCAAGTGGAGATGTAAATGTTGGTTTGTTAAAATTTATTTTTACTTTTCAAGTTAAACCAAAGTTTTTTTTATGGAGGTGGTTTGGACTCTCCCACTCGGGGCAAGAGGCAAGGTCCCGGGTCGGGGTGCCCACATCTCAGTTGTCAACTAAACTACTAATAACACGATCAACTCTGGCGACCAAAGAACTAAGAACCTATCAGTAAGTTCTCAGTTTTCAACTAAACTACTAAGAACACGATCAACGTTCAACTCCGGCGACCTCCCCGGCGACCACCAACTCCGGCGACCTCTCCGGCGACCAAACAACTGAGAACTTAACTTATCAGTAAGTTCTCAGTTGTCAACTTAACTACTATACTAAGAACACGATCAACTCCGGCGACCTCCCCGACGATTACTAACTACGACGATCAAACAACTGAGAACTTAACTTATCAGTAAATTCTCAATTGTCAACTAAACTACTAAGAACACGATTAACTCCGACGATCACCAAATCCGGCTACCAAACAACTAAAAACTTAACTTATCAGTAAGTTCTCAGTTGTGTCTACTAAGAACACGATCAACTACGGTGACCAAACAACTGAAACTTAACTTATCAGTAAGTTCTTAATTGTCAACTAAACTACTAAGAACACGATTAACTCCGGCGATCACCAACTTCGAGGACCAAACAACTGAGAACTTAACTTATCAGTAAGTTCTCAGTTGTCAACTATACTACTAAGAACACGATAAACTCTGACGACCAAACAACTGAGAACTTAACTTATCAGTAAGTTCTTAGTTGTCAACTAAACTACTAAGAACACGACCAACTCCGGCGACTTCTCCGGCAACCAAACAACTGAGAACTTAACTTATCAGTAAGTTCTCAGATGTCAACTAAACTACTAAGAACACGATAAACTCCGGCGACCAAACAACAGAGAACTTAACCTATCATTAAGTTCTTAGTTGTCAACTAAACTACTAAGAACACGACCAACTCCGGCGACCACCAACTTCGGCGACTTCTCCGGCGACCAAACAACTGAGAACTTAACTTATCAGTAAGTTCTCAGTTGTCAACTAAACTACTAAGAACACGATCAACTCCAACGATCACCAACTCCGGCGACTAAACAACTGAGAATTAATCAGTAAGTTCTCAGTTGTCAACTAAACTACTAAGAATACGATCAACTCCGGCGACTAGACAACTGAGAACTTATCAGTAAGTTCTCAGTTGTCAACTAAACAACTTAGAACACAATCAACTTGTTAATATTTTTAACTAATGCATTTTTCTTGATTGTATATATATATATATTATTTGTATTACATTAAAATTGTTTCATTATTTAAAAATATGACATTATCTATTTCGGGATGAATTAAAAATAAAATTTAAACATTTATTATGAAAGAAAGATTGATACACAATTTTCTAATAGAGAAAAGATATAAATAATCTCATCAAATTATTTTAGAAAAATCAAAATAATTTTTTACTATATTTTTGTAACTATGACTCTTTCTTAAATATAAAAACAAATAAAAAAGTGTGATAATTTTTTTTTCGGATAAATTAAGTAAATTGATTTTAATTAACTCAAGGTAAAACTTAAAAGTAATTCCGGACACACCCCTAAAGGAAATAATAATATACTCCCACCCATCGTTCTACTTAAAATTATACTCTTTGTTATTTGAGTCGGTCTGGGGAGAAACGCGTTTCTCCGTTGCGTATGAAGAAACGGGGCAACTTTTGTCGCGCGACATACTTAGCCAGTTTCTGGATATCCTTTCCAAAGCTTCTGGATATCCAGAACATTGAATATGGATATCCAGAAGCTTTGGAAAGGATATCCATAAACCAAATATTTTTTCTGGATATCCTTTCCAAAGCTTCTGGATATCCAGAACATTGAATATGGATATCCAGAAGCCTTGGAAAGGATATCCAGAAACCAAATATTTTTTCTGGATATCCTTTCCAAAGCTTCTGGATATCCATATTCAATGTTCTGGATATCCAGAACTGATGAAAGTGATATCCAGTTGTTGTGGCTAAGTATGTCGCGCGACAAACGTTGCCCCGTTTCTCCATAAGCGACGGAGAAACGCGTTTCTCCCCAGATTTTAGCTTGTTATTTTGGTTGTTCCAATTAAAATTATACTTTTTCAAAATGAAAATTTTTAATACTTTTTTATTTAATGAAATTCACTTGAATACTAACTGATGATGATGCCAAAAACGTTCGGATCAGCCCAAATCCGGCGGAAGGTTGTACTCCGGCGATTGAATAGCCTGAAAAAGATGAACAAACACGTAAACTAAGCCGGGGTTCCACCGGCGAAGACCCTCCGACGTGAGAATAAGCTTATGTGCTTTGAGAGAGAGAAATCAATTGACAAGAGTTGAGAGTCAAAAGATAACGTACCAAAATATGTGAAGTATGGCTTGTATTTATAGATATTGCAATGTATAATCCATGTTGGATTGGATTGCATATGAGATAAGATATTAATCCTAGGAGGATTATACTTGATGAGTCCTTGTTGGACCTGAACTTGTAGGAGAGGTGGTTATAATCCTAAGGGGATTATAACTGTTCACGGTCCCAATTTGAGTAGGATAGAGTAACTGCAATTCTGGATTTGCGTCGGGGAGGAGGCTCCTCGTCATTGTGACCAGGTCGACCTATGATGATGCCGAGGAGAAGATATGAGGAGAATGGAATGCCCATTTCCTAAATTTGCTTGATAGCCGAGGAGGTCTCCTCGTCCTCGGAGGGAGGCCTTCCTCGGTGTTATTGGGCATTGGTCATTTATACGCCTGCTATGTCCACGCCGACATAAGGGAAATGACGAGGAGATAAGTACGAGGAAGGTAGGGAAAGCCCACTCCCTTCGTCGTATATGAGACGTGAATTATGTTTAGAGCTCAATCCATTTGGGCCTTGTCGGACTAGCCCATGTTCGTTCGTACCTCGGTTTATACCGTTCACTAACAACAACTATCTATTTCTATTTTCAAATACTCTCTTTCATCTTAGTATAAATGTCGCAGTTGACTTGTCAACATTTTTGATATCTTCAAGCACCAAAACTAGGGAGGACTGATGTTGGGAGGGAGGAGGGTGGAGAGGAAGTGGAGGAGGGAGGTATAGGGAAAAGTAGACAAATTATTTTCTTATTTAGAAAAGCAAAATTTAGTTTGAAACAGACAAAAAAAAAAGAAAGGAAAGTGCAACGTTTATTTTGGGACAGAGTAAAACGCAAATGTTCCAAAACTGTTGCCCTACTTTACACTTCAGAGGACTATGTCAGAAACCGGTGCTCTGCTTCTACACTTCAAGAAGCATAGTTATTGTAAAAGAATAAGAAGGGAGGAAAGAATTAAAGGTATTAAAAATACAATCTTTTCTATTATAACAACACTATCTATATCTATAGACATCAGTTACCAGAAAAGAAAACAGTAGCTGATAAAACATACGAAAAATCATGAATAAGAGAAATGGAAGAGGCGAGAAAGGCAAAACAGGAATACAATTCAAGTGAACTCTCGCTTCCAATTTAGTAGTACTTGATCTTGAGCATTGTCGATCTTGATTTCTGATTTGTATAGAAGTAGCTTCTTCAGCAGCCATGAATCGTTTGAGTCAACATGGCTGTAGTTTATGTGCATTTCCAGCAGTTGTGGTGAAGCGACAAGCAGCAGCTGGATTAGTTCGGTATATGGGTTTTCCCCGACCCCCTAAGCTCTCATCTAGAACAGCAGGAGTGATGGATATCTTGAGACTCACAGTCTGCAGATTGTCGAACTGGAGAATTGCTGCAGGTAATCTTATACAATCTGAATCGGTATATGTCCCATACCCATGTGATGTGAAAAGATTCAGTTACAGTTAAAGAATTCAACTCAATCTGGTATAACTATGTAGGAATGTATTGGTTGAAGTTTAGTTAGGGCAACTGACCTTTACAGACAAACTTTTCAGACGCAAGGACTCGAAAGGAAAGGAAAATAGTGGAGTTTAATTATATTCATAAAAGTTGAGATTACAACTGAGAAACTACTACAACTACTGCAACATATTCGGTCCTCAAAACATCTACACCAAATTGTATAGACAAATCTAAGCTTTCTTGGGAGATTTGGTAGCAGCTTTCTTGGGTGACTTTGGAGCCTTCTCAGCAGCCTCAGTTGCAGCAGCAGATTTCTTAGGCAAAAGAACTGGGTTTATGTTAGGCAAAACACCTCCACTTGCAATTGTTACACCAGCAAGCAATTTCCCCAATTCATTATCATTTCTCACTGCCAATTGAACATGTCTAGGGTTTATCCTCGTCTTCTTGTTATCCCTCGCAGCATTCCCAGCCAATTCCAACACCTATTCAAATTTTCAATTCATTTCGAATTCCCAATAAATTTTAACAACAGAATGCAAATAGAGTATGTAAATTGTGAATGTACCTCAGCAGCTAGGTATTCGAGGACGGCGGCGAGATAGACGGGAGCTCCGGATCCCGTGCGCTGAGCATATCGGCCTTTTTTGAGGAGCCTGGCGACTCTGCCGACGGGGAACTGAAGGCCGGCCTTGATCGACTTGGTCACTGATTTCTTCCTCGCTCCGGCGCCTTTCCTACCGCCGGCTCCTTTTGTCTTTCCGGTCTCCATTTAATCGATCTGAAAAGAGTTTGAATTGGGAGGCAGATTTCGGGTGTTTGATTTCTGCTCTGAATGTTTGAATGCTTGAAGACTTACGAGAAAGGTTGAGTATTTATACGGGAAACGATGTTGACCGTGACACGTTGGCAATCCTGGTGTGTTTCATTAGCCAGTGAAAACGATGAGATCAAGCGTGCTGAGATGAGAGACACAAAATGGATTCAAATTTTAGAGAGAGAGAGAGAGAGTATGTGGGTGAGAAAGAATGAAGAGTGTGTGTAGTATGTGGGAGAGGAGTGTGTGTGTGGAGTATATTTTTGAAATGGGTAAAAACCATACTCCCTCCGTCCCGGCCGAAGCGTCACTTTTTACTCAAAATGGCGTCCCGTTTATAGCTTCACTCTTTCCTAAAAAGGAAACTTTTATTAATATTTTATTATCCCATCCACTATTCCCTACACTAATTCTCTCTCCTCTACACTCACAACACTTTTAAAATTCACTATTTCCTCCACTAATTCTCTCTCCTATTTTTAAATTACACTCACAACATTTTTTCTTCCCACTCTTTTTCTTAATTTGCGTGCCACCCCTAAAAGGGTGACGCTTCTACCGGGACGGAGGGAGTATGTTATTTTTTTCAAAAACATTTTAATTGAACTATTATTTTTCAAAATATTATCACTAAACTTTCATATTTTTTTCAAAATATACTCACTATATCGACAAATTCTCTAAATAATCTAATTTTTTCAAAAATATTTTAATTGAACTATTATTTTTCAAAATATTATCACTAAACTTTCATATTTTTTTCAAAATATACTCACTATATCGACAAATTCTCTAAAAAATCTAATGAAATTGAACAACATGGCTTCAAATGACTAATTTCGTAAAATACAATATGGGATAAATGATTTTTTTGGGGAATTGATTTTTAATATTTTTTTATAAATTATGTGCTTATAATATTTTACATTAATTAATTTGTATTCTTTATTATACTATATGTTAATAACGTTAACATATTGGTTGAAAAACTTAATAAACATTAGTTACATGGCTAAATTTCTTTATATTTTTAATAAATTTGTTAAAACAGTGAGCACATTTTAAAAATTACGAAAATTTAGTTAAAACATTTTGAAAATATTACTTTAATGAGAACATTAGCGACTAAAATATAATTTTTGCCTTTGAAATATTGCGATTTCCTGGAGGTAGCGATCTAGAGCAGGTAGAGTCGTCAATACGGGAAAACGGAACGAGACAAAAATAAGTTGTCCTGCAAATAAAATGGGATGAGACGGGACGGGACGAAACGGGACGGGACTAAAATACTTCGTCCAGTCCCAAATCTACTGCGGGACCCGTTGACTAGGAGGGATTAGGCGTTGACTAGGTGCCAAGGCCAAGGCCACGACCCATTTATGCTTGAAACTCCAGCTTCAGCCTCCTCGTATATATAGCCACATGCCACATTTTACTTTCTTTTTGTTTCAATGTGGGATAATAACCTTTGGCCAAGGCAAGGCCAAGGCACAATTTTCTTTCTTTTTGTTTCAATGTGGGATAAGTCACGGCCAAGGCCAAGGCACAATTTTCTTTCTTTTTGTTTCAATGTGGGATAAGTCACGACCAAGGCCAAGGCCGAGCCAAGGCAAGGCCAAGGCCGGCCAAGGGCCTCATCAGTCATCAGCAACTCAGCAAGCCTTTACACTTGAATGTCACGGGACAGGATGGGCGGGACCGCACTATGTTGTCCCGCGACGGGAACGAGATGAGACGGGATGAGACTAAACGGGACGGGACTAAAATATTCCGTCTCATCCCGTCCCATTTGTATGGCGGGACGGGACGTCCCAACGGGACCATCCCAACTTGACGGCTCTAAGAGCAGGTAGGTGCATGAGGTTATAGTGGAGCTGAAAAAGGAAGGGGGTTGGATTAGAGATGGTTTTGTTTCCACATTTGTCACTGACTGATGATGCATAAAATGGGTGATACCGGAGGTACCTAATCAGTCGGGAACGCGGCGTTGGATTCCTGGACGAACGAACGGACGATCTGCAAAACAGACACCGTTAGGGCGCGGGGAGTTACCCCGCGCAAACCCTCCGGCGTGAGAATAAGCATCTGTGTATGGAGAGATGATATAAACTGGGAGGGAGGCATATTATATTTTGGATAGATAGAATGTGTGTACCTTTTTTGGGGTGAGATTACTCCTTATATAGGATTAGGATGAGAGATATAATTGTAGTAGGATTGCAGGAGATCCCTAGAATCGTGGATCAGATTATGTAGGAGATCAAGTACGCATATAACTCCTGATTTGTAGGAATCATGTTATGGAAAGGATTATAAGAACGTTCTGACTCCGTAGGTCGACGTACGTATTGTAGGTCGAGGTCGCCTGTTTGAGTCTAGGTCGACCTGACTGCTTGATGTAGCCGAATGATACTCGTAAGAGATATAGATCGTATGTCGGACAAAGCTAGGTCGGAACTATAGAGGTCGGACAATGAGCTAGGTCGACTGATCTTGGCTGATGGGTCTTGGGCCTTGTAATAATTGGGCCGACCCACTAGAGATGTGGTGGCAATAATGTCTGAATAATTGGGCTTCGCTCGTTGGGCCTAGCCTGTCACTTTTATTCCGTTCAGTGGCCCCCAACTTTCTGAGTTAACTTTGTCGACCAGGAAGTTATAAGAAATTTGATGAAGACTTGAGTAGGTCGTAGCTAGATGCTCGAACTGCTAGATGGTCGACCATTGATGACGTGGCTCAATCTCGACCCTTAATTATTTCGACGGACAGATCTGGATGCAGCCTATGATGCTTTGAAGCTTATGAGAGATGTTGCGGTGGTTGAGGCCGACAAGTCCATATTGATTTGAAGATTTACCAAAGTCATGGATGGAGAACAGTTTGGCAATTTAACGAGGTTGACCAAGGTTATAGTCGAACTTGTTTAGAAAACGAGACTGCCCTAAATCTTCGGTCGGCCATGTTTAAGAACGAGGTCGATCTAGGACATCGGTCGAGTCTGTTAAGGAACGAGACTGCCCTAAATCTTCGATCGGACCTGTTTAACAACGAGGTCAACCTAGGACCTCGGTCGAGTCTGTTAAGGAACGAGACTGTCCTAAATCTTCGGTCGGACCTGTTTAAGAACGAGGTCGACCTAGGACATCGGTCGAGTCTGTTAAGGAACGAGACTGCCCTAAATCTTCGGTTGGACCTGTTTAAGAACGAGGTCGACCTAGGACATCAATCGAGTCTGTTAAGGAACGAGATTGCCCTAAATCTTTGGTCGAACTTGTTTAAGAACGAGGTCGACCTAGGACATCGGTCGAGTCTGTTAACCAAGAGTTGGTCGATGACGAAGTTTGACTCAGCAATGGCCCAGCTCCTTAAGATCAACTTTGAGTCGAAGCAATACTTTTTTTGAAGTGATGGAGAGTGCACTATTGTAATTGCCTTGGTTGGAGTTAATTTTGAGTGGCCCCCATTCTTTTGCCACAAATAGCTACGTGAGCATTTTTTGCACATGTCTCTGTCTCCACTTCGTAATGCCAAGGAACTTTCCTCCATTTTTTATTTCGCATAGCTGGAGAGCGACTTGTCGAGGTCGGAAGGTTGATCAGACATCAAAATGCATTGAGAGCGAGCTAGCGTCAATGACAAAGAGAGATCTGAGCTTTGGAGACCCAACCAGTATGTCGAAATTGTTAAAGATGACGAGGCGGTTTCAGGTCGCCAATATTCAGCAGTGTGTGGTTTATGCTTGACTTGCGAGCTATTAGAGAGATACGGGCTATATAGAGAAGGTATTACAAAGGTTTGGCATGAAAAATTGTAAACCACATGACACCCCTGTCTCTAAAGGAGATAAATTCAGTTTAAAGCAATGTCCTAAAAATGATTTTGAATCCAAGTATATGAAAAATATCCCTTATGCATCAGCCGTAGGAAGCTTAATGTATGCACAAGTCTGTACTCGTCCAGACCTTGCATTTATTGTTGGAATGCTTGGTCGATACCAAAGCAATCCAGGGAGAGAACATTGGGTTGCAACCAAAAGAGTGATGAGATATCTACAAAATACTAAGGACTACATGCTTACATATTCAAAGTCTGATCATCTTGAGATCGTTGGGTATTCCGATTCCGACTTTGCTGGATGTCAATATAGTCGAAAGTCGACGTCTGGTTATGTCTTCACGTTAGCCGGTGGAGCAATATTTTGGAGAAGTGCCAAGCAAACACTTGTGACTTCCTCTACCATGGAAGCCGAGTTTGTTGCTTGTTACGAAGCATCCAAACAAGCTATATGGCTGCGTAAATTTATTGAAGGACTGCTAATTGTCAATGGTATTGAAATACCGCTCAAGTTATATTGTGACAATCGGGCTGCAGTGTTGTATTCTAACAACAACAAAAGTTCATCTAGATCTAAGCATATAGATATCAAGTTTCTTGTTGTTAGAGAAAGAGTACAAAATGGACAATTATAAATACAACTTATAGGAACAAACTCCATGTTAGCGGATCCGTTTACTAAAGCATTATCACATTTAGCATTTCACGAGCATACCGCTCATATGGGTGTAACAACTTTTGATAACATTTAATATAGTGGAAGTTTGTGTTGTACTTCCTATTTTATATACTCCCTCCGTCCCAGCCCATGCTTCCCATTTTTTGCATTGCACGCAAATTAAGGAGGGAATATAAATAGAATAAAATAATGGGAATGGGATATGTTAATGAAGATTAAGAAGGTCAAACCTCATTTTCCCTCCACTAATAATTTCCCCCCAAATTTCAAATACAAGTACTATTCATCAGAAAGCCCATGCTTACAGATCACAATCCTTGTCAACTGTTACTATTCATCACCTAAACATGTTTTCTACATAACCAGGATTACATTCCTGGTGAAAAATTACAAATAAATTTCCTCCACATAATTTTGAGGGAATTACTTTAAATAAAAAGGTCATCACAAAATTTGGCTGAAGATCAAACAGGACCAAGAGCCACCAAAAACAGCCACCAAAAAATTAAATACAAACGGCCACCACAAAATTTCCAAACTCCATATCCAAAATTCAAGATGTCAGGATGTAACTTACTTGCCAAACCCAACTTGACTCAAGATCAAATGAACATGTTGGGTCAGTTCTTGCTTCAATCTATGGTGAATGGGAAGCTTCCAAGAGGAGTACGTGATGTGGCTGCTTCAAAATTTGGTCTCTCGAGAAGGAGGATCTTTACTTATTTGAGGAAGGTGGTAGATCAACAGGACCAAGGTAAACCTGTCCATTTACATTCAAAGAAAGTAGGAGTAGTCAGAAGTAAAAAGGTGAAATTAGATGAAGAAAAAATGAAATGAATTGACTTTCGTTAGAGAGGAACAATTAGAAATCTGAGTCAAGCTTTGGGTATTAGTAAAAGTACAATTGGGAGATGGAAAAAAAATGGTGTGATCAAGGCGCACACCAATGCAATCAAACCAGCTTTAACATATGAAAACAGAATAGCAAGGCTGATATTTTGCCTTGAAGCAATCACATTTCATCCAACAATTGATGAAGTAGTTTTTAATTTCATGCATGATGTAATACACTTAGATGAGAAATGGGTTTACATAACCAAAACATCCGAAAGGTATTACATTTGTCAAGGTGAAGAAGAGCCACATAGGACATGCCAAAGCAAAAGATTCATCACAAAAGTGATGTTTCTTTGTGCCGTAACAAGGCCAATTTATGATAACCAAGTTAATTTAATCTTTGATGGAAAAATTGGTATGTGGCCATTTACTACAAAGGAACCAGCAAAGAGACACAGCAAGAATAGAGCAGCTGGTACATTTGTCACCAAAGTAATGAATTCAGTCAATAAAGAAGTGACCAAGAATATGTTGATAACCCAGGTAAGAATCCAAACAGCATTTTAAACCCGCTTTTTAGAGCGAGACTTGATTTCAGTTTGATTTTCATTATAGGTTATTCCCGCAATCAAGTCAAAATGGCCATCAACAAGCAGCAAAAATATCATTATCCAGTGGGATAATGCACCACCACACATCAACAACAATGATGCAGATTTTAGAGCATCAGCAAGTGATGAAAACTTTAACATACAGTTGCAATTTCAGCCACCAAATTCACCAGACACAAACATCAATGACTTAGGTTGGTTCAACTCATTAGATGCTGTGAGAAATTCCATTCAGGCCGAGACTGTGGATGAGTTGGTCAATGGAGTGCAAGAAGCATTTCAAAGGTTATCTGCTTACACACTCAATAAGTTGTTCCTGACATTGCAATCAATTTTGAGACAGATAATGACTGTGAGGGGTGCGAACAACTACAACTTAGAACATTTGGGAAAAGATTCTTTAGAAAGAAGTGGCCAACTTCCAAAAAACTTGGCAGTTAACAAAGAATTAGTGAAATGTTGCATTAGGTATCTACAACAAGCAAGCCATGCAGCAAAGTTTGAAGGCATGATGGATGAAATGGAACTTGTGCACATGTCTTTAGGCAGTGGTATGTAGAAAAATATCTACTCTCAGAAAAATATCATCATAGAGTAGTTTTTGAAGGGTCACTTTTGTAAAGACAGTTTTTTGTAACATTTTACTGTCAATGAATGGTACAAACTAATGTGGTTTCATTCTCAGACTTGAATCATCATAGAAAGACAGTGTCAACAAGTTCAAACATGCATCTCACCAATTCAAACTTCATTGAATCATCAGAAAAAGGTCACCACAAAATTTGGCTGAAGACCAAACAGATCCACAAAATTAAGTCAAAACAGCCACCACAAAATTGTCAAACTCCATATCCAAAATTCAACATGTCAGGCTGTAACTTACTAGCCAAACCCAACTTCACTGAAGATCAAATGAACATGTTGGGTCAGTGGCTGCTTCAAAGTTTGAAGGCATGATGTATGAAATGAATGCAACAAACTAATGTGGTTTCATTCTCAGACTTTAATCATCATAGAATGACAGTGCAAACAGTTCAACATGCATCTCACCAATTCAAACTTAATTGAAGCACACAATAGCAATCGCAGCACACATTAGGTCAAAACCAAGGCAAACAAAGTTCATATTAACAAATTCATTGATGTGGGCAATAAAAGGTAGCAATCACAGATTAGGTCAACAAGCCATATTCATCATTTCACACATAACTTTCACCCAACTCCCAAAATGTACTCAAACAGCCATTAAAAAACCAGTTCAAACACAGAGAAGAATAAAGGATGAGAAAGAAGACATAAACCTGCTCCTTAAGTCAACATTGTATAGCCGGAAAGTGCAAACCCAACATCAACAAATCCTTTCTGTGGGTTTCTACCTTTCGCGTGTAGGTTTGGGGACTATTTCGATCTGTGATGGCATCAAGCTGCTTTGAGAGAGACCACCATGGCTCGTTGAAAACAGAAAGGGGAACGGTGCTTCGAGGTGGATTACTAAGAATTTCCCCAAAAATGTTATGAAATTCTTGTGTTTCCTCCATTGTAGAAAAAGCTTCATACTTTTGAGAATCTTCCAACAAACTTGAAGAAATGGGTTCCCCAAGAACTGATTCGCCATTTTCGTAAGAAAAGGGAGAGAATGAATCGGTATCCATGAAGAAAGGAGAACGATGATGTATGAAAACCCTAAAATTTCAACCAATTTCTCGGTCAAATCGAGAGAGAGAAATAGAGAGAGAGAGAACTAGGGTTCGTTCTCCACCAAGAACGATCGAGAAAGTGAGGAGAGAGAGTAGGAGTGAGGAGAGAGAGTAGGATTTGTGTAAATGAATTTTATTTGGCTGGTCAATGGGTTAGGATTAATTAGTTTTCGGTTAGGATTAATTAGTTTTGGGTTAGGTGTTAGTGATGTTGTATTAGTCTTAATAGTGTGGGCCCCACAATTAAAATATTAATATTTGATGTCCAAAAAAGGAAAGTGGAAGCTTTTAACGGGACACCCAAAATGGCAAAATGGGAAGCTTCGGCTGGGACAGAGGGAGTATTTATTATTGATTGATCTCATTTGGTTAAGTAGGACTAGTTGGAAGAATATATGTACATATTCCAATATATTCATCAATTTTTCATGCTACACATCTATACTTAATCTATGTCATTTAGTTGGATATATATATGTGATTAATGCGGGTTTAGTTGTGAATCAATTACAACGACAGCCCCTTTAATCCTTATACTTATAAACTAATGGACGGGATTGTTCAAATGACAATATTGTATACATAAGTGATGCTGCCCTAAAATAATGGTTGGGTCCGACCCAAGTCCAAAGGCGAGAAATTATCAAGTAAGCCCAAAGCGAGATAAATCCCAAAAAGAAGATAAGAATAAAGATGGCCCAAGTGTGGATCGCAGGAAAGCGTAGTGGGAAGTATCCCGCTGAATTCAATGAAAAGGGGAAGATCGAGGCAGTAATAGCGAGATAATATGAGGATAATGTCGAGATAATGAGGCAAGCCGGCGAGATAATGATGAGAAATGAGAGGCGAGACATTATGGTAAGGCAACACGAATCATGGTTAACCTTATCCGGCGAGAGATGGATCCCAGTTGGTGCGATTCATAAGAGACGGCATATAAATATCTATGAAGTGGGACCCATTGAACGGTTATGCATTGGGAAAAGTGATCACGTGTTGGGAGTTTATCTCTATAAAGGACCAATGGAGTGATGACACGTGTAAGGAGGCATGGAACGTGAGGAGGTCATGTGCACGGCACGAGGGAAGGGGTATATATATGAGAGATAGTCTTCATCTTCAAGGTACGTTCAATACACACACACACCCACAAAACACCCTTTCCTATTGTTCAGATTCTCCTTTCTCAGACGAACACTTATCCTCACGCCGGAGGGGCTTACGCCGGAGCCGCCCCCGGCTTAGTTGACGTTTGCTTGTGTGCAGGCGTGAAGAAGGAGCCGGAGCTGTCCAATTTCAACTACAACGGTGTGTTGCTGTTTGAGGAAATTCCTGGCAACATCAATAAGGATTGTCATTTAAACATTGTAAATATGATTTTATAAAGGTTTATTAAGTACAAACATATGTTTGGGCAATTCAAGTGGGAGATTGTTAGAACATGGATTGCAAAATGTGTATACTTAATAAATATACGTAAACATGTAGACGTACATGTATAATTCATAAATATAATGTTGTTTAAAGTATAGAAATATAATCAATGTGTAGAATTCCCGAGCTAAGGATTACCTATTTATGATGGACAAAAAGTAACCTATTTGCTACTTCATATGAAAGGGTGTGGTTCCTAAATGAAGTGCCTTTTAAGTTCCTATATATATAGGGGCGGAGCCAGGGGGCATGGGGGGCACTTGCCCCCCCCCCTAGCGGCGGAAGTGCAGTGGAAAAAAAAAAATTTTTTTTGCCCCCCCCATATTTTTTTGTTATATATAATTAACTTCAAGATTAACACCAGTGAGTGATGCGGTTCAGCGGTAGAAGGGGTGAAGTTAAAGCCTTTGGTGTTTCCTTTCAAATCCATGTTCGAGCCCCCTGCTACCTACATTTTTAATTAATTTTATTTGTCCTCCATCTTTGCTATTCTCTCTCTCTCTCTCTCCATTTCTTTCTCTTAACAATTTTGTTTTTCTCTTTCTCCTAATTTCCTCACATTTTTTCAATCTTAATTAATTAGTTAGGCTTTTTCCATTTTTTTTTGTTTTTGGTCTTTCTTCCTATTATCCCAAGTTTAATTAGCAAATTTGAATTTCTTTTTTGTACGAGTAATATATTTTAATAAATTGTTTGCGTTAAATACTTCAACATTATTTCAATCGTTCTTTGAATTACTTACTTTTATCATTTATGTTAACTTTCTTAATTCTTTACATTTTTAACTAAAATACATTGTATTTCATGGATCCGACCCATTTTTTACTTGTCCGACCCGAAATTTTTTTTTCCGGGGGCGCTGCCCCTGAACCCCCGTGTAATCTTGCCCCCCCCTCAGGCAATTCCTAGCTCCGCCCCTGTATATATACAAGGCTTTCCATCAGCTTAAGCACATAGACAAAATTCATTAATTCTCTCTCCATAATTTGGGAATAAAGTGAAGGCATTCATCATTTAGAAGACTTCGTCTCCTACTCATTTCTTCTTCTTCCCGCCTTCAAAAACATCAAGGCATAAAGATGGATTCATCAGGTATCCGCTTCCTTTCTCTTTTATCGTTTTTATTCAAAGAACCGAGTATACATAGGAATTAACGAAATAGAAGTGTTCCAACACAGAGGACTATGTCTGATACCGGAGCCCTGCTTCTACACTTCAAGAAGCATAGCTATTGTAAAAGAATAAGGGAGGAAAGAAATAAAGGTATTAAAAATACAATCTTTTCTATTATAACAACACTATCTATATCTATAGACATCAGTTACCAGAAAAGAAAACAGTAGCTGATAAAACATACGAAAAATCATGAATAAGAGAAATGGAAGAGGCGATAGAAAGGCAAAACAGGAATACAATTGAAGTGAACTCTCGCTTCTAGTTTAGTAGTACTTTATCTTGAGCATTGTCGATCTTGATTCGTATAGAAGTAGCTTCTTCAGCAGCCATGAATTGTTTGAGTCAACATAGCTGTAGTTTATGTGCAGTTCTGTTGAAACGACAAGCAGCAGTTGGATTAGTTCGGTATATGGGTTTTCCCGACCCCCTAAGCTCTCATCTAGAACAGCAGGAGTGATGGATATCTTGAGACTCACAGTCTGCAGATTGTCGAACTGGAGAATTGCTGCAGGTAGTCTTATACAACCTGAATCGGTATATGTTCCATAGCCCTGTGATGTGAAAAGATTCAGTTACAGTTAAAGAATTCAACTCAATCTGGTATAACTATGTAGGAATGTATTGGCTGAAGTTTAGTTTGGGCAACTGACCTTTACAGACAAACTTTTCAGATTTGAGGAACTACTGAGAAGGTAAACCAGTAATCTCATTTCATTAGTGTCAAAATAGTTCAACGCGTCCAGGACCAGTCGAGTGCAGCACAGCTATTCCTTGCACTTCATCCTCTTCCGTGGCACCTTCTACGAGGGTCTTCTTAATGGATGCTTGACTGAGGCGTGGACTTGATTCCAGGTATAGTTCATTGAACCTTCCTCCCTCCAATTACAGTTCGAATAGCCTTGGAGCACTTGTAGAGAGCCTTCCAAACTCCATGTCAGAAAGTGACATATGCTTAAGGTTCTCAGAGCTATTAATAATGTTCTCCAACTCGGTATCATTGCACATGCACTTTGTCAGAGACAGAGCATGTCAAGGCTTCTAAAAGTCGAAGCATTAACGGGAACCCGAAGGTGGCAATTACTCAGGCTCAATCTTGTCAACTCTTGACACATGGAAAATGTTGAGGTAGCAAACCTTGGTGATGTTGATAGTGAAGGGAAAATTTAGAGTTAAGCTTTTGATTCTGTGCTTTCTCAGGAAAAGAATCCAATGGTGTATATCAATCTGAACGCAGATTCTGATGGCCAGCAGCTCAAAACAAATTCATCAATACTCCCTCGATGCCCGAGTAATATCTTGTAAACCTGTTTCGAAAAATTAGGTGAATTCATCCCAGGTTCCTTTGAATCATATTCGATGATGATCTTTGATGCATCTACCCATTTGTCCTTCCAGTGTTTTGATAATATGCTTGTTGCAACAGAGTCCTTAATTGGGAGATGTCCCAATATATTATTCTGTACATCCCAAGGCAATACAGAAAGTATATCCGTCCGCATGAGTACAAACTCGAGGCGAGTGGTTCCTCGGCGTGACCGTGGTGGAGTTCCAGCGGAGACTTATTTCTTTTTTCGTCTGTTCCACGTGAGTGGAGACTGCCCAAAATGACAATGTTTTTACACTATTTCTCCCACTCATTCTCTCTCATACTTTACTTGTATACTCAAAACACCAATCAACTTACTATTCCTCTCGCTCATTCTCTCTCTTATTGTATTTTTCGTACTCGTAAACACCTTCTCTCACTAATTTTATCTCCTACTTTTCTTTAATTCTTGTGCCCAATTTTTTGGTTTTCACTCACGTGGGACGGAGAGAGTATGGACCGAATACTTTCATGATGATGAAAGTATAAATTTAAATTTAAACACTCAAGTATTGAGATTCAGTAAGTTTTAAATCATTATATTCATAAAAGTTGAGATTACAACTGAGAAACTACTACAACTACTGCAACATATTCGATCCTCAAAACATCTTGACCAAATTGTATACACAAATCTAAGCTTTCTTGGGAGATTTGGTAGCAGTTTTCTTGGGTGATTTTGTTGCCTTCTCAGCAGCCTCAGTTGCAGCAGCAGATTTCTTAGGCAAAAGAACTGGGTTTATGTTAGGCAAAACACCTCCACTTGCAATTGTTACACCAGCAAGCAATTTCCCCAATTCATTATCATTTCTCACTGCCAATTGAACATGTCTAGGGTTTATCCTCGTCTTCTTGTTATCCCTCGCAGCATTCCCAGCCAATTCCAACACCTATTCAAATTTTCAATTCATTTCGAATTCCCAATAAATTTTAACAACATAATGCAAATACAGTATGTAAATTGTGAATGTACCTCAGCAGCTAGGTATTCGAGGACGGCGGCGAGATAGACGGGAGCTCCGGATCCCGTGCGCTGAGCATATCGGCCTTTTTTGAGGAGCCTGGCGACTCTGCCGACAGGGAACTGAAGGCCGGCCTTGATCGACTTGGTCACTGATTTCTTCCTCTGTCCGGCGCCTTTCCTACCGCCGGCTCCTTTTGTCTTTCCGGTCTCCATTGAATCGATCTGAAAAGAGATTGAATTGGGAGACAGATTTCTGGTGTTTGATTTCTGCTCTGAATGCTTGAAGACTTACGAGAAAGGTTGAGTATTTATACGGAAAATGATGTTGACCGTGACACGTTGGCAATCTTTGTGTGTTTCATTAGCCAGTGAAAACGATGAGATCGAGCGTGCTGAGAGACACAAAATGGATTGTGAGAATTACCAATGGATCCTTCAACACCAAGTTAAATGATTAATAAGGACACATATTATGAAAATTAATCAGCTAGTCCAATGTCTAGGCCCGTTTTCGAGGGTGTTCAAGGAGCGCAGCGGCACAGGGCTCCAAAAACTATAGGGCCCCAATTTTTTTTAATATATGTATATACTCCCTCCGTCCCGGCCGAAGCGTCACTTTTTACCCAAAAGGGTGTCCCGTTTAAAGCGTCACCCTTTCCTAAAAAGGAAATGTTTTAACATTATTTTAATTGATGGGGCCCACTAAATTAACATTAACCCTTAATTTAACTAACCCTAACCCTAAACTAATTAAACCTAAATCATTAATCAGATAAACCAAAAACAACCCATTACCTATTCTCTCTCCTCACTTTTTCTCATCCTTTCCAGAATACGCCGTTCACCCTTTCCTTACGACGAACCCTAGTTTCTCTCACTCGATTTCTCTCTCAATCTCGACAACCCAAAGCAATTACCTTGAAATCTTGGGTTTGATCTTCATCGTTTTCTCCTTTCTCCATGGATTCAAACGTAATCGATTCCATCAATTGCTACTGGCCATACGAAGAACCCTAGTTTCTCTCACTCGATTTCTCTCTCACTCTCGACTACCCAAAGAAATTTCTTGCCATTTTTGGGTTTTGTCTCTCTCATTTTCTCCTTTCTACATGGATTCAAACCTTTCCATCAAAATCCAAGATGAATCGACCATGGCGACGAACGATTCTTCAATCGTTGCGGCGGATTCAGTGGTTGAGGAAACACAATATTGTCGGAACATATTTGGGAAACAATGGTTCAACCGAGGTCGACGTATCCTTCCTATTTACGTTTTTAATGAGCCGTGGTGGTCTTTATCCAAGTAACTTGATGAAATTTATGTCCGAAATGGTTCAACCATGGTCGATTCATATGAGCAGAAGGTCCAGAAGCACAGAAATTATTTGTTGATGTTGGGTTTGCATTGTCCGGCTGTACAACGATGGCTTAAGGAGCAGGTTTATGTCTTCTTTCTCTATCTCTGAAATTTCGAATGGTGACTCTTTTATGTGATGTGAAAATTTGTGATGTTTTGCTTACATTTTTGGGAGTTTGGTACTAATTTGGATGTGAAATGATGAGTATGGCTTGTTGACCTATTTTGTGATGTTTTGCTAAAATGCTCACTATTAGCTGCAACTGATAAGAACACTTTTACATTGTCCGCCACTATGTGTCCGAGTCTATGATGATTAAAATCTGAGAAGAACTGTGATGTGGAATTTTTTGCCTAATTGATGTTTGCTTTGGTTCTTTATGCATCTGTGGTATTCAGTGGTTGAGTTTGAATTGGTGAGATGCATTTATTCAATGATGATTTTGTAATCTGAGAATAAAAGGTTAATAACATTGATTGACCTTGGGATGTTTCTTCACATTTTTTACAAAAGTCCCTACAAAAACTACTCTGCGATGATCTTTTGCGAGAGATAGAAAACACTTTCCAAAAGTTGGTCCCTACAAAAACTACTCTTGATGATGATATGTTACTCGAGAGTAGAAAATGATATCTAATGCATCTTTCCAAAATGTCTCTCTTTGATGAGGTTTTACAAACACATGTGAAGAAGCTCCATTTCATGCATCATGCCTTCAAACTTACCTCGCATTGCCCGGCTTGTTGTAGATATCTAATGCAACACATGACAAGTTCTTTATTCACCTGTCAAATCTCTGGGTAATTGACCATTGCTTTGCATAGGATCTTTACCAAGATGTGGTAAGGGGTAATTGTTTGCACCCCTAAGATCCATTATGCATCTGAGACATGCTTGAAGTGAGATGAATAGCTTGTTGAGTGTGTAATCTGATAACTCTTCAAAAGCTTTTAGAACTCCATCTACCAATTCAACCACAGTGCTTGCTTGAATACTAGTTCTCTTTGCATCTAATGAGTTGAACCATCCCAAGTCATTGATATTTGTGTCAGGGCTATTTGGTGGCTGAAATTGTATTTATATGTTAAAGCCATCACATGTTGCTGTTGCCCTGAAATCAATATCATCATTGTTGATATGTGGTGGAGCATTATCCCACTGGATAATGATGTCTTTTGTCGATGTGAATGTCCATTTCTCCTTAATTGCTGGAAGAACCTGTTATGTAAAAAAAAAAAAATTTTTATGAACCTGTTATGTAAAAAAAAATAAAAAAATAAAGACTTGGATTAAACATTGCTGGAATACCTACTTTGTTAAGGAGCATGTCTTTTGTCACTTCTTTATTGATTGAATCCAGTGGTTTTGTAACCATTGTACACCTTCTCTGTTTTTCTTTGTTTCTCTTGTTGGTTCTTTCTTAATGAATGGCCACATACCAATTTTTCCATCAAAGATTAATGAACCATTGCTATCATAGATTGGTCTTGAAAGCGGCCTGCAAAGAAACATCACTTTTGTGATGAATCTTTTGCTTTGACATGTTCTATGGGGATCTTCTTCCCCTACACATGTAGTATCTCACTGAATCTTTGGTTATGTAAAACCATTTTTCATCCAAGTGTATTATGTTATCCATTGCGTTGAAAATGACACAATCAACATCTTGATGATAAGAGATAGCTTCAAGGCAAAATTTCACTTGCTAAACGGTTTTCATATGTTAGAGTTTGGTTTTATTGCACTAGTATGAGCCACGATCACTCCTTCTTTCTTCCATCTCCCAATTGTACTTTTACTAATTCCTAGTGCTTGACTTAAATTTCGAATTGTTCCTCTTTTATGTAAATCAATTGCTTTCATTTTCTCTTCATCTAATTGCACTCTTTTGCTCCTAAATACTCCAACTTTCTTTGAATTTAAATTGATAGGAATACCTTGACTACGTTGATCCACCACTTTCTTCCAATACCTGAAGACACTCCTGCGATTGAGTCCAAATTTGGTCGCAGTTGTTGATATGTAACCTCTAGGAAGCTTCCCACCAACCATGCCTTCAATCAAAAATTGGGCCAGCAAGTTCATTTGGTTGTTAGACAGATTTGGCTTGGCTAGAAGGTTGCTGCCGCTTCTTGTTGAAGTTGTTGCCATTTTGTTGAAGTCTTTTGATCACAGTTGCTGCCCTCCAACTTTTGTGAAATGAACTTGCTGGAAGAAGAACACCCCACTAAATGAATTCTCTTTTGCTGGAAGAACAGAGTTGCTGCTGGGAATTTTGTTGTTGTAATTGGTTATGTAAATAGTGAAAGCTTTTATTCCCCCCACCTTTTGTTATTTGGAGGGAAATTAAAAAGCAACTGCCAGGTGTCTAGTTAATCTTTGTACATCACTGTGATATTAACATTATTTGAATTTTGGTGGGAAGCATTAACATTATTTGAATTTTGGTTCCAGTTTACTAATCCAAGTTTAGCCTCATCAGTTTTCATTATTTTTGAATATTCTATTCCCTCCTTAATTTGTGTGCCACCCTTAAAAGGGTGACACTTCTACCGGGACGGAGGGAGTATATCTATAGTATAAATTAGAGCTTGTACTTGCTACAGTGAAATGAATAGTTTCAAGTGGCGAATTTCCCATTTTGCTCTCATACATTTGTTCCTTTTCCATTTTGCCCTAAAAAAAACGCGTCCTCGAACACGGGCTTATTCTAGTATATATATATATATATATATATATATATATATATATATATATATATATATATATATATATATATATATATATATATATATATATATATATATATATATATATATATAACTCTGAATCAATACACAAGTTGAAAAGTGTTCTAGTGGTTAAGTAGCGTGTAAAAGGTGTTAGGAAGCCTGGGTTTGATCCTTTGTATCAACATATTTGTTTATTTTGACTTCCCTCCTCTTCATTTCATTTTTCAACCTTATTAAGGGCCTAATAATCTCATTTTGCACAGGACACCATAAATTATTGAGACGGACCTGCCAATGTCCTAAATCAATATTACCATGAGATCCAACAATCATTTAGTACTTGATAAATACACAAACATACGCTAATTTTGAAAATCTGCAGCCACCTACTTTCTCTCTCTACCTTACCCACCTCCGGCTACCTCTCCCCTCCCACCTCCGGCGACTTCTCCCCTCCCACCTTCGGTGACCATCTCCACCTACTTCGGTGACAGCATCCCCTGCTCCAGCGACCGTCTCCCCTACTCCGGTGACCATCTCTCTCTCATTCTCCGTCCTTCCACTAATTTTATCCCCACGATATGTTACTCTCTCTTTCTCAATTCACCCAACTAAGGTCCAGACCTCCATTCATGGCTCCATTCCCCCAACGCTCCTTCCTCGGCTGCCCATCCCACCCCCACAAACACCCACCCACCACCGGTCAATCCCACTCAACTCTTTTCTAATTCCAAATTGTTACCCCCACCACCTCCCTCCTCTCCCATCAGCCCTTCATCCACCTCAAAAAGCCCCAACCTTCACCAACCATTGTCGGCGTCATATTCTCCAACGATCTGTAGTTGTAGTTAGCCCCTTTTCCTCTATATCGATGTGCCGTCTCTGTTCATGTCAGTTCTGGTTTTAAAAAATTGAAGCTATCTCTCCTATTCTTTTTCTTTTTATATTTAATCTGTACCAATGTTGAAATATGTACCCAAGCATTCTTCAACCAAATTTTAATTTTCGATATTGGGAAATCAACAAAAAATTAGGGGTATGATTTTATAAAATGTGCAAATATTGTATGTAGATGGCTTCAGGTATGATTTTGAATTTTATGGTTCAGATTTTATTTTTAAACCAAGAAAATAATGGATTCTTTTCGAATTTGATGGTGGAATGGTGCTTAATAACGGTGGAAAGCTCGTGTTTAGGCAGTGGGTGGTTTGTCACTGCACCAAAACTAGGGAGGACTGATGTTGGGAGGGAGGAGGGTGGAGAGGAAGTGAAGGAGGAGGGAGGTATAGGGAAAAGTAGACAAATTATTTTCTTAGTTAGAAAAGCAAAATTTAGTTTGACACAAACAAAAAATGAAAGTGCACGATGTTTATTTGGGGACAGAGTAAAACGCCAATGTTCCAAAAGCTGTTGCCCTACTTTACACTTCAGAGGACATATGCTCAAACCGGTGCCACGCTTCTACACTTCAAGAAGCATAGTTATTGTAAAGAATAAGGGAGGAAAGAATTAAAGGTATTAAAAATACAATCTTTTCTATTATAACAACACTATCTATATCTATAGACATCGGTACTGAAAAGAAAACAGTGTTTGATAAAACATATGAAAAATCATGAATAACAGCGAAATGGAAGAGGCGAGAAAGGTGTTTCGGCCAAATATAAGCACTTTGACCTCAAGGATGAGAATAGGGCACCATTGAATATGATTATGTAAATTCAAGATAAAGAGACAAAGGAATTAACTGAGGAAAGTCCTTGAAAAACTTGTCGCCCAAGCATAAAACCTCGGAAAGGTGGAATATTATTAATTTGATTTGTGGAAGTCGAGTATTGTCGGTGTACATTGAGCATATATGATCCTAACCGTGGTGTGTGTTCTTGGTGTAGTGTATGTTTTGTATATATTGTGGGTGCAAGTGATTACATATGTGTTGCTATTCTAGTTTAAATATTAGGAAAAGTAACAGAAATAATAAATATCCCCAATATTGCTTCTTGATTTGCGGCTAGGAAGTTAATGTAGATTATGATAGTTGTTCAAAGATGTTTGACTTGGTCCATAACCGCCCCTAATCTTGTTCCATGTTCTGATAACGGTTCCTAGAAAATAGGCTCCAATGCTATGACCACTGCGGGGCGTGAACTTCGAGGTTTGTACTATCAGGTTGTGTGCTCAAGATGAAACTTCAGGTTGTACGCTCAGGTTGTACGGTCAGGTTGTACACTCAAGTTGCATGCTCAGGTTGTATGCTCAAGATGTAACGTCAGGATGGAATGTCAGGATGCTGATTTTTCTACCACAAACAATGGCCGTTTATGAAGTTTAAACCCTTTGTTGACAAGGTCTTCAAAGATAAGGTTATCCCGTTTCGAATCATAACTTATTCCCTGAAAAATAGAGAAATACACAATAGACGATTCAAGACGTTAGTTCAAGACGTAAATCAAGACGTTACCTCAAAGTGGATGATCAAGAGGTAGATCATGCTGAGTGAAATTTATAGGGTGAAACAATTGCCTCCAAAATATTGAGGCTTTCCATGTTGAATACGGAAAGTTTTAATATTTTGCCAAGTATGCCCTCGTATCTTCTAAGGAGATATTGATGTAATAGGTTTGCAACGGTTGAATGGAAGTTGCAGAGTCATAATGGGATTCTTGAACCGTCAAAAAACTCCTTCTATTAAACCAAGAACTTGAACCTGGCTGTTATTTATCACAAAGGAAGAGAGAGGAAGTCTGCGAGTACAGTGAGTTGTATTCCTGCATGTAGGAGTCAGTAAGAAAAACAATTTGTTTTTATGTTTTAATTAAGTATTTTAATAGAGGGAGCGTCTTCTAATACAATTAGAATTTTAGGATGTAATTTGTGATTTTGATATGTCTGTTTGGACATGTTTTGGGTATTTTGGTTATAATGAACAATTGAATTTTTAAGCGTATCATGTTTGTTGTTAGAATTTTTTTGGAAATGTGTAGCAAGTTGGAGCTACGATTTTGGGATGAAATGAAAAGATGCTCGATTTTTAATTCTTGTATTCGTTTGGTAACATGTTAATGTCACTACCCATGATTCGATTTTAGGTTCATAACCTTAACTAAGGGCAAGAAGGTAACCAACATGTACTTGACACATTGGCCCACCTACACCTTAGCTAAAATATGAAAAACGTGTGTCCCGGGCGAAGGTGTAGATAACCTTAATCTCTTTAGAAAGATGTAAAATCTTTGAACCTTAGAAAGGTGTATTTGACTCAGCATGAAACAACTTGAAGACTGATTGGATAAAGGCTATGACGGCACTTTGACATATCACCTTGCCATCACAGGTTATTTTGTAGCACGGAGTTGAACATGTTGATTACGCTGTCCTGAGTAAGGTTGCCTTGCAAAATGGAAACATATTAGGGGTGGGTGTTAGCTTTAACTAACACCTCTTCGATGCCTAAGTCACTAAGAGTCTAGGAAATATAAATAAAATTGAAGTGACATAATTGAAATAGAGTGTAGGAATTTATACCTGATTCCCTAATTGAATAGATAAGCTAAAACTTACATGAAGTACGGCTCGAGGTGGATTGCATTCCAACTTCTTTGAAAGACTTATGCCATCTAAGGTTGATAATCTATATGCCCCTGTTCACCTTACTGCATCAACTTGTCCAATTCCATCCCGATGAACTTTATTGCCCTTGTTCGACTTCCTTCAATTCCTTGCAAGGAGTCATTACCAATTCTTCATAGTAGGGGAATCCTTCTTGAGTCCCATCTTGAAGGCTTCGATTCTTTGTGGACATGTCCGGAGTTGGGGATGTCAACAACTTTCTTGTTGAACCAGCTCAAGTAACCTTTCAAGGTTTCGTCAGGTTGTTGAACCACCTTGAGGTGGGTCATACTGCCTGTGTTGCTTCTCGTTGCGTGGATAACTTGATAGATGATTGATCATTTTGTTGCCCTCAGTTGCTTATGGTGGGTGTTGGTCTCCTGTGATATGTTTGGATCGTGCCCCCAGAATATCCAGGAACGGTGCTCTAATGATTCGCCAGGTTGCGTGTAACCTGCTTTCTCTCATCAAAGTCATCCTGGGCATGCATACCATTATTTCTTGTAATTCTTGTGTCTGTCTGATCGCGTTATCTCCCGTGTCATGATTAACAACAGCAAGTTTAAGCATTAGAATTAAAAGAGGGTTTAGCACTTCCTGATGATCCTTGCATAGGAAATTTTAAACATTGATAGAGAGGTTGGGATAGCCCCAAGGTTAAAGCATTTCGGTAGACATCTTGAATCCTTTTTCGAATCAAAAAACCATGGGCCCCTCGGTGGGCACCAAACTGTTTCGGCCAAATTTAAGCACTTTGACCTTAAGGATGAGAATAGGGCACCATGGAATATGATTATGTAAATTCAAGATAAAGAGACAAAGGAATTAACGAGGAAAACCCTTGAACAACTTGTTCGCCGGCATAAAACCTCGGAAAGGTGGAATATTATTAATTTGATGGTGGAAGTCGAGTATTGTCAGTGTACATTGAGCATATATGATCATAGTGGTGTGTGTTCTGAGTGTAGTGTGTATTTTGTATTGTGGGTGCAAGTGATTACATATGTGTTGCTATTCTAGTTTAAATATTAGGAAAAGTAACAGAAATAAATAATATAAATATCCCCAATATTGCTCCTTGATTTGCGCCTAGGAAGTTAATGGAGATTATGATGGTTGTTGAAAGATGATTGACTTGGTCCATAGCCGCCCTAATCTTGCTCCATGTTCGATAACGGTTCCTAGAAAATAGGCTCAAAGTAATAGCCCTGCGGGATGTGAACTAAGGTTCGTACTATCAAGTTGTGTGCTCAAGATGAAACGTCAGGTTGTACGGTCAGGTTGACGCTCAAGTTACACGGTCAGGTTGTATGCTCAAGTTGCACGCTCAGGTTGTACGCTCAGGATGTAACATCAGGATGAAATGTCAGGATGCTGATTTTTCTACCCCAAACAATGACCGTTTATGAAGTTTAAACCCTTTGTTGACAAGGTCTTCAAAGATAAGGTTATCCCGTTTCGAATCGTAACTTATTCCCGAGAAAAATAGAAATACACAATAGACGATTCAAAGCATTAGTTCAAGACGTAAATCAAGACGTTACCTCAAAGTGGATGATCAAGAGGTAGATCATCTTTGAGTGAAATTTTTAAGGTGAAACAATTGCCCCTAAAATATTGAGGCTTTCCATGTTGAATACGGAAAGTTTTAATATTTTGCCAAGTATGCCCTCGTATCTTCTAAGGAGATTTTGACGTAATAGGTTTGCAAATGGAAGTTGCAGAGTCATAATGGGATTCTTGAACCATCAAAAAACTCCTTCTATTAAATCAAGAACTTGAACCTGGCTTTCATTTACCACGAAGGAAGAGAGAGGAAGTCTGCGAGTACAGTAAGTTTGTATTCCTGCATGTAGGAGTCAGTAAAAAAAAAACAATTCGTTTTTATGTTTTAATTAAGTATTTTAATAGAGGGAGTGTCCTCTAAGACAATTAGTAATTTAGGATGTAATTTGGGATTTTGATAAGTTTGTTTGGACGTGTTTTGGGTATTATGGTTATAATGAACAGTTAAATTTCTAAGCGTAACATGTTGTTGTTACGACTTAGGAATATTTTGGAAATGCATGAATGTGTAGCAAGTTGGAGCTACGATTTTGGGATGAAATGAAAAGATGCTTGATTTTTTATTTTTATATTCGTTTGGTAAATGTTAATGTCACTACCCATGATCCGATCTTAGGTTCATAACCTTAACTAAGGGCAAGAAGGTAACCAACATGTACTTGACACATTGGCCCACCTACACCTTAGCTAAAATATGAAAAACGTGTGTCCCGGGCAAAGGTGTAGATAACCTTAATCTATTTATAAAGATGTAAAATCTTTGAACCTTAGAAAGGTGTATTTGACTCAGCATGAAACAACTTGAAGAGTGATCGGATAAAGCTGCAGCAACCTGAAATATCACCTTGCCATCCTGGGTTATTTTGTAGCCTGGAGTTGAACATGTTGATTACGCTGTCCTGAGTAAGGTTGCCTTGCAAAATGGAAACATATTAGGGGTGGGTGTTAGCTTTAGCTAACACCCCTTCGATGCCTAAGTCACTAAGAGTCTAGGAAATATAAATAAAATTGAAGTGACATAATTGAAATAGAGTGTAGGAATTTATACCTGATTCCCGGAATTGAATCGATAAGCTAAAACTTACATGACGTACAGCTCGAGGTGGATTGCATTCCAACTTCTTTGAAAGACTTATGCCATCTAAGGTTGATAATCTATATGCCCATGTTCACATACGCATCAACTTGTCCAATTCCATCCTGATGAACTTTATTGCCCTTGTTCTGACTTCCTTCAATTCCTTGCAAGGAGTCATTACCAATTCTTCATAGTAGGGGGAATCCTTCTTGAGTCCCATCTTGAAGGCTTCAGTTGCTGTGGACATGTCCAGGTTGGGGATGTCAACAACTTTCTTGTTGAACCAGCTCAAGTAACCTTTCAAGGTTTCGTCAGGTTGTTGAACCACCTTGAGGTGGGTCATACTGCCTGGGTTGCTTCTCGTTGCGTGGACAACTTGATAGATGATTGATCGTTTTGTTGCCCTCAGATGCTTATGGTGGGTGTTGGTCTCTTGTGATATGTTTGGACCGTACCCCCAGAATATCCAGGAACGGTGCTCTAATGATTCGCCAGGTTGCGTGTAACCTGCTTTCTCTCATCGAAGTCATCCTGGGCATGCATACCATTATTTCTTGTAATTCTTGTGTCTGTCTGATCGCGTTATCTCCTGTGTCACGATTAACAACAGCAAGTTTAAGCATTAGAATTAAAAGAGGGTTTAGCACTTCCTGATGATCCTTGCATAGGGATTTTTAAACATTGATAGAGAGGTTGGGATAGCCCCAAGGTTTAAGCATTTCGGTAGACATCTTGAATCCTTTTGCGAATCAAAAAACCATGGGCCCCTCGGTGGGCACCAAACTGTTTCGGCCAAATTTAAGCACTTTGACCTCAAGGATGAGAATAGGGCACCATGGAATATGATTATGTAAATTCAAGATAAAGAGACAAAGGAATTAACGAGGAAAACCCTTGAACAACTTGTTCGCCGGCATAAAACCTCGGAAAGGTGGAATATTATTAATTTGATGGTGGAAGTCGAGTATTGTCAGTGTACATTGAGCATATATGATCCTAACCGTGGTGTGTGTTCTTGGTGTAGTGTATGTTTTGTATTGTGGGTGCAAGTGATTACATATGTGTTGCTATTCTAGTTTAAATATTAGGAAAAGTAACGGAAATAATAAATATCCCCAATATTGCTCCTTGATTTGCGGCTAGGAAGTTAATGTAGATTATGATGGTTGTTGAAAGATGTTTGACTTGGTCCATAACCGCCCCTAATCTTGTTCCATGTTCTGATAACGGTTCCTAGAAAATAGGCTCAAAGTAACAGCCCTGCAGGACGTGAACTCAGGTTTGTACTATCAAGTTGTGTGCTCAAGATGAAACGTCAGGTTGTACGCTCAGGTTGTACGGTCAGGTTGTACACTCAAGTTGCACGCTCAGGTTGTACGCTCAAGATGTAACGTCAGGATGGAATGTTAGGATGCTGATTTTTCTACCCCAAACAATGGCCGTTTATGAAGTTTAAACCCTTGGTTGACAAGGTCTTCAAAGATAAGGTTATCCCGTTTCGAATCGTAACTTATTCCTAGAAAAATAGAGAAATACACAATATACGATTCAAGGCGTTAGTACAAGACGTAAATCAAGACATTACCTCAAAGTGGATGATCGATGTAGATCATCTTGAGTGAAATTTTTAGGGTGAAACAAAAGGCAAAACGGGTATACAATTGAAGTGAACTCTCGCTTCTAGTTTAGTAGTACTTGATCTTGAGCATTGTCGATCTTGATTCATATAGAAGTAGCTTCTTCAGCAGCCATGAATTGTTTGAGTCAACATAGCTGTAGTTTATGTGCAGTTCTGTTGAAACGACAAGCAGCAGTTGGATTAGTTCGGTATATGGGTTTTCCCGACCCCCTAAGCTCTCATCTAGAACAGCAGGAGTGATGGATATCTTGAGACTCACAGTCTGCAGATTGTCAGACTGGAGAATTGCTGCAGGTAATCTTATACAACTAGAATTGGTATATGTCCCATAGCCCTGTGATGTGAAAACACTACCAGAAAAACAGGTTTAAGCAACGGAAATTTCCGTCGCTAAATCCAAATTTTCGTCGCTAAAATTAAACAGCGACGAAAAATTCCGTCGCTGGTCCGCCGCTACCAGCCCGACACAGTGCTCCGACAGCTCAAATTCCGCCGGTATATTTTGATTTTACCGACAGAATTAATTCCGTCGCTGATTTACTGACATCAGCGACGGAAATTTCCGCCGTTAAATCAATTTAATTTAATTAAATTTTTATTTCAGCGACGGAAATTTTCGTCGCTGTAATAAAAAATTAATTTAATTTTTATTTTCAACGACGGAAATTTCCGTCGCTGAAATAAAAATTAATTAAATTAAATTAATTTCAGCGGCGGAAATTTCCGTCGCTGGAATAAAAATTAATTAAATTAATTAAATTAATTTCAGAGGCGGAAATTTTCGCCGCTATATCAATTAATTTTTATTTTCAGCGACGAAAATTTCCGTCGCTGGAATAAAAATTAATTAAATTAAATTAATTTCAGCGACGGAAATTTCCGTCACTGAAATTAATTTATTTTAATTAATTTTTATTCCAGTGACGGAAATTTTCGCCGGTGAAAATAAAAATAAATTAAATTAAAATTAAAACTAATTGACATAGCGACGGAATATTCCGTCGCTAATTTGATAATTTTTTATTAAAAAAATATATATATATATATATATATATATATATATATATTATTTAAGTAGCATTATTATATTTATACTAAAGCTAAATATTTCATTCATTTTAAAAAATCATTACATACATAGAAATAAATAATTTTATACAATGAATAAGAAAATTATAAAATACAAAATACAAATATTTTTTTACCAAAAAAATGAAAAGGATAAAACTCATTTACAATTTATTTTCCCCTTTCCACAAAAAACAAAAAAATAAATAAACAAACAATAATAATAATAATAATAAAAAAAAAAACTCTTTCTTCCCCAAATCTCTTCCCCTTCCACGGTTCCACCCCGTCTCCTTCCCCTTCCACGGTTCCACCCCGTCTCCTTCCCCTTCTTTTTTAATCCATGGCTCCCTCATCCCAATTGCAGAACTAGACGAAGAATGAACCATCCCTCCATCAGAGATGCCACGGCCGCGGCCAGGAAAATCGAGGGGATTGAAGATTGGTCGAAAATACCTGCCGGAGTTCAATCTCAACACTTAATCAGCTACTTTGCATTCAAACGCATGAATCATGGAGGAGATCCGGTCCCTGAGCTCGATTCGCTTACGTTGTCACTCTTTGCGGCGATTCTTGCAACTCCGGCGACTTCTGCTTCTTCTCCGTCTCAGAAACCGGCGATGAGGGGGCAGTGGCGGTGGAGGAGGCTGGTGAAGGTAAGGCGACGAAATGGAAGAGGGGTGGTAGAAGGAGAGGGTGAGGCGTGGCGGGGGGGAGGTGAATAGGAGGGAGACGGTGGGGGAGCTTGGGGTGAGGTGAGAGAAATGGAAGAGAGAGAACTGAGTGTGTGTGTGTGTGTTTTATTGAAAGAGAGAGAGAGAGAGGGGGGGTTTGTTTTATTGAGAGTGAGAGAGAGAGAGAGGGAGGTTAATGTTTTTGGGATGTGTAGAACCGTTGGATAATGGTCTATCTACGGCTGTGAGTAAAGTTTTTATAATCCGCGTGATATAAAAACAACCAATTAGAAGAACTTTTGATTTCAATTTTTGCTAAGAATTTTAGTGGCTTTTCCATTTCCTCTTGGTATGAAAACAACATATAATATTCTGATTTATAATATATTTTTTTCTATTATATAAATTAATTATTAATATCAAAAATGGTTAGTAATAATACTTGTTAATAACAATAATAATAATAATTGATAATTATAAAAATAACAATAGTAATTATATGCCTTAAAAATTAATTAAATTTTTTTATTTTATTATTTTATTGATTAGGAAATAATATTTTAGATTTTTTTTATTACTGATATTTATTTACAAAAAGGTATATAAAAAATATAAAATAATATTTAAGACTTTGTTAATTAGTGATTTTTTTTAGAAAAAGTTATATAAAAAAAGATAGAAAAAATCTAAACAAATGAAAGTATATAGAAGAAAAGTCAAATGGTATACAAATGGTATACGGCTACCTCAAAATCCAAATGGAAATTGAGTTACAAATGTGTAAAAAATCTAAACAAATGACATTTAAAGTGTTTTTCATCTCTATGACTTTCTTCAAAATCCAAATGGAAATTGAGTTACAAATATGTGTCATTATTTAGGGTTTTAAGGGTTTTATGTGTCATCATGTGAAAATGGTATACAACTACCTCGTATATTTTTTTTTATTTTTTTCTACATTATAAATGACAATTAAAGTGTTTTTCATCTTTATGACTTTCCTCAAAATCCAAATGGAAATTGAGTTACAAATATGTGCCATTATTTAGGGTTTTAAGGAATGTGTCCCGATCTTGTGAAAATGGTATACGGCTACTTGATTTATTTATTTTTTTTTATTTTTTTCTACATTCTAAATGACATTTAAAGTGTTTTTCATATCTATGACTTTCCTCAAAATCCAAATGGAAATTGAGTTACAAATATGTGCCATTATTTAGGGTTTTAAAGGTTTTATGTGTCTCGATCTTGTGAAAATTGTATACGGCTACCTCGTTTATTTTTTTTTATTTTTTTCTACATTCTAAATGACATTTAAAGTGTTTTTCATCTTTATGACTTTCCTCAAAATCCAAATGGAAATTGAGTTACAAATATGTGCCATTATTTAGGGTTTTAAGGAATGTGTCCCGATCTTGTGAAAATGGTATACGGCTACCTCATTTTTTTTATATTTTTCTAAATTCTAAATGACATTTAAAGTGTTTTTCATCTCTATGACTTTCCTCAAAATCCAAATGAAAATTGAGTTACAAATATGTGCTATTATTTAGGGTTTTAAGGGTTTTATGTGTCTCGATCTTGTGAAAATGGTATACGGCTACCTCGTTTATTTTTTTTTAATTTTTTTATACATTCTAAATGAAATTTAAAGTGTTTTTCATCTTTATGACTTTCCTCAAAATCCAAATGGAAATTGAGTTACAAATATGTGCTATTATTTAGGGTTTTAAGGAATGTGTCCCGATCTTGTGAAAATGGTGTACGGCTACCTCGTTTATTTTTTTTTTAATTTTTTTCTACATTCTAAATGACATTTAAAGTGTTTTTCATCTTTATGACTTTCCTCAAAATCCAAATGAAAATTGAGTTACAAATATGTGCCATTATTTAGGGTTTTAAGGAATGTGTCCCGATCTTGTGAAAATGGTATACGGCTACCTAGTTTATTTTTTTTTATTTTTTTCTACATTCTAAATGACATTTAAAGTGTTTTTCATCTCTATGACTTTCCTCGAAATCCAAATGGAAAATGAGTTACAAATATGTGTCATTATTTAGGGTTTTAAGGGTTTTATGTGTCCCGATCTTGTGAAAATGGTATACGGCTACCTCGTTTATTTTTTTTTAATTTTTTTCTACATTCTAAATGACATTTAAAGTGTTTTTCATCTTTATGACTTTCCTCAAAATCCAAATGAAAATTGAGTTACAAATATGTGCCATTATTTAGGGTTTTAAGGAATGTGTCCCGATCTTGTGAAAATAGTATACGGCTACCTCATTTATTTTTTTATTTTTTTCTACATTCTAAATGACATTTAAAGTGTTTTTCATCTCTATGACTTTCCTCAAAATCCAAATGGAAATTGAGTTACAAATATGTGCCATTATTTAGGGTTTTAAGGGTTTTATGTGTCCCGATCTTGTGAAAATGGTATACGGCTACCTCGTTTATTTTTTTTTAATTTTTTTCTACATTCTAAATGACATTTAAAGTGTTTTTCATCTTTATGACTTTCCTCAAAATCCAAATGGAAATTGAGTTACAAATATGTGCCATTATTTAGGGTTTTAAGGAATGTGTCCCGATCTTGTGAAAATGGTATACGGCTACCTAGTTTATTTTTTTTTATTTTTTTCTACATTCTAAATGACATTTAAAGTGTTTTTCATCTCTATGACTTTCCTCAAAATCCAAATGGAAATTGAGTTACAAATATGTGCCATTATTTAGGGTTTTAAGGGTTTTATGTGTCCCGATCTTGTGAAAATGGTATACGGCTACCTCGTTTATTTTTTTTTTTAATTTTTTTCTACATTCTAAATGACATTTAAAGTGTTTTTCATCTTTATGACTTTCCTCAAAATCCAAATGGAAATTGAGTTACAAATATGTGTCATTATTTAGGGTTTTAAGGAATGTGTCCCGATCTTGTGAAAATGGTATACGGCTACCTAGTTTATTTTTTTTTATTTTTTTCTACATTCTAAATGACATTTAAAGTGTTTTTCATCTCTATGACTTTACTCAAAATCCAAATGGAAATTGAGTTACAAATATGTGCCATTATTTAGGGTTTTAAGGGTTTTATGTGTCCCGATCTTGTGAAAATGGTATACGGCTACCTCGTTTATTTTTTTTTTAATTTTTTTCTACATTCTAAATGAAATTTAAAGTGTTTTTCATCTCTATGACTTTCCTCAAAATCCAAATGAAAATTGAGTTACAAATATGTGCCATTATTTAGGGTTTTAAGGGTTTTATGTGTCCCGATCTTGTGAAAATGGTATACGGCTACCTCGTTTATTTTTTTTTAATTTTTTTCTACATTCTAAATGACATTTAAAGTGTTTTTCATCTTTATGACTTTCCTCAAAATCCAAATGGAAATTGAGTTACAAATATGTGCCATTATTTAGGGTTTTAAGGAATGTGTCCCGATCTTGTGAAAATGGTATACGGCTACCTCATTTTTTTTATATATTTTTCTCAATTCTAAATGACATTTAAAGTGTTTTTCATCTCTATGACTTTACTCAAAATCCAAATGGAAATTGAGTTACAAATATGTGCTATTATTTAGGGTTTTATGTGTCCTAATCTTGTGAAAATGGTATACGGCTACCTCGTTTATTTTTTTTTAATTTTTTTTTACATTCTAAATGAAATTTAAAGTGTTTTTCATCTTTATGACTTTCCTCAAAATCCAAATGGAAATTGAGTTACAAATATGTGCCATTATTTAGGGTTTTAAGGGTTTTATGTGTCCCGATCTTGTGAAAATGGTATACGGCTACCTCGTTTATTTTTTTTTTAATTTTTTTCTACATTCTAAATGACATTTAAAGTGTTTTTCATCTCTATGACTTTCCTCAAAATTCAAATGGAAATTGAGTTACAAATATGTGCTATTATTTAGGGACGGACTACCCTATATTTATTTTTTAATTTTTTTTAAATTTTTTATTGAATAGAAAATAATATTTTAGCCTTTGTTAATTAGTGTTTTTTTTAGAAAAAGTTATATAAAAAAAGATAGAAAAAAACTAAACAAATGAAAGTATATTGAAGAAAAGTCAAAAGAGGGACGGACTACCGTATATTTATTTTTTACTTTTTTTTAAAAAAATTTTATTGACTAGAAAATAATATTTTACCCTTTGTTAATTAGCGGGTTTTTTTAGAAAAAGTTATAGAAAAAAAGATAGAAAAAAAACTAAACAAATGAAAGTATATAGAAGAAAAGTCAAAAGAGGGACGGACTACCCTATATTTATTTTTTAATTTTTTTTAAATTTTTTATTGACAAGAAAATAATATTTTAGCCTTTGTTTATAAGTGGTTTTTTTTAGAAAAAGATATAGAAAAAAAGATAGAAAAAAACTAAACAAATGAAAGAATATAGACGAAAAGTCAAAAGAGGGACGGACTACCCTATATTTAATTTTTATTATTTTTTTTAATTTTTTATTGACTAGAAAATAATATTTTAGCCTTTTATAATTAGTGGTTTTTTTTAGAAAAAGTTATATAAAAAAAAGATAGAAAAAAAATTAAACAAATGAAAGTATATAGAAGAAAAGTCAAAAGAGGGTATATTTATTTTTTAATTTTTTAAAATTTTTTATTGACTATAAAATAATATTTTAGCCTTTGTTAATTAGTATTTTTTTAGAAAAAGTTATATAAAAAAAGATAGAAAAAAAACACTAAACAAATGAAAGTATATAGAAGAAAAGTCAAAAGAGGGACGGACTACCCTATATTTATTTTTTAATTTTTGTAAAATTTTTTATTGACTAGAAAATAATATTTTAGCCTTTGTTAATTAGTGGTTTTTTTTAGAAAAAGTTATAGAAAAAAAGATAGAAAAAAAATTAAACAAATGAAAGTATATAGAAGAAAAGTCAAAAGAGGGTATATTTATTTTTTAATTTTTTTTAAATTTTTTATTGACTAGAAAATAATATTTTAGCCTTTGTCAACTAGTGGTTTTTTTTTAGAAAAAGTTATAAAAAAAAAGATAGAAAAAAAACTAAACAAATGAAAGTATAAAGAAGAAAAATAAAAAAAAAATCAGCGACGGAATTATTCCGTCGCTGATAATCTAATTTTTTTTAAAAAAATAAATAAATTATCAGCGACGGAATAATTACGTCGCTGATATATAAAGAAAAATAAAAAATAAATAAATTAGATTATCAGCGACGGAATAATTCCGTCGCTGATAATCTAATTTATTTTAAAAAAAAAATTATCAGCGACGGAATAATTCCGTCGCTGATAACTTAAAAAAAAATTAAAAAAAAATTATCAGCGACGGAATAATTCCGTCGCTGATAACTTAAAAAAAATTAATAAATAAATAAATTATCAGCGACGGAATAATCCTGTCGCTGATATTTTATTTAGCGACGGAATTAAATTCCGCCGCTGAAATTCCGTCGCTAAAACAAATATTCATCGAATATTCATTTTTAGCGACGAAATTTAATTTCGTTGGTAAATTTGGCGCCAAATTAATTCCGTCGCTAAAGCATAATTTCCGTCGCTAAATAGCGACGAAATTCTTCCGTCGCTGTTGATTTCGTCGCTAAAACACCTGTTTCTGGTAGTGAAAGATTCAAGATTCTGATTCTGATTAATGAATTCAACTCAATCTGGTATAACTATGTAGGAATGTATTGGTTGAAGTTTAGTTAGGGAAACTGACCTTTACAGAAACTTTTCAAATTTGAGGAACTACTGGTAATCTCATTTCATCAGTGTCAAAATAGTTCAACGCGTCCATCTCAAGTATCTCCAGACTCTGGCAAATAATTTAACGCATGCATCTTGCTGCCATAAACTAACTGTAATGCCACAGGAGTAATGAACTGAATAGGAGCACAGCTGCAAAACAACGTTAGGAAGAAACAACGAAAGTAGCAAATGTTCAACAACAATAATAAAGAGCAAATACCACAGATATAGAGTTAGTCTGAGTAATATCATATGCTTTGATTTGGCTCAGATCCCACACACAACAATTATACACAGAGTATAATTGTTCAGTCCCACCAATAGTTCGTTCCAAGGTAAATTTTCGTCAATGGCCAAGCCTACCAACAAATCCAAACCCGAAACCCCTCTCACAGAGTAATCTCACACGGCTCAAACACACACACCAGTGTATCCCTTCACAGATAACCCAACTCACAGAATCGCACAGAGCAAGGATGAAGAAGAGAGAGTTTGAGAGAAATATAGAGAGATTGCTGAATTGTAACTAGAATGGGAGAAGGGGGACGATATTTATAGGCTTTAATAGATAACGGGTGAAGAGATAAGGATTGACGAATCCTTATCGAGCCAAACGATCAGCAGCAGCACCACCAAAATCGCAGCAAGGGAGGGTGAAGTCAGCTGCTAGCGATGAAACAGGGAGATCGTTATTAAGGCGTAAAATGAAGCCCCTAATTTTGATCGATCTGAAGAGAAGAGAGGGAGTGGGCTTGGTGGGTTTCTTTTGGGCCTTAGTAGGTTGCCCAAGGTTTGGGCCTTCGCTAATTTACAATCTCCACCTTGGAACAAGTATCGGTTAATCACAAGGAACTTACGGACTGAGAGGGGTACATCATAGCCTATCCCGAACTTGTTCCAACACTAAGTAGGAAACAAGAACAGGAAGCTGAAATCACAAAGATAACAGTAAAGGGAAAAACTCACTTTCCAATCACAAAGAAAGGAAACAGGGAAACACTCAGACCATTAGTCATTGGTGTCAAAATTCAAAGTTTTTAAACACGTTTGAAGTTTTAACACAGGCAAGCATTTTGTTCCCATATCAGCAGGATTATACTGAGTCAGAATTTTTTCAAGTAAGATAAAACATTTTTCAATCAAGTCTCGCAAGTAATGAAAACGAACATCAATATGCTTAGTCCTATAATGAAAAACAGGGTTTTTGCAAAGTTGAATTCCGGACTGACTATCAGAATAAACTACAACTTTATCTTTCAAAAAACCAATTTCAGTAATTAATCCTTTCAACCAAGTCGCTTCTTTAAAAGCTTCAGTTATTACAACATATTCCGACTCGGTAGTAGACAATGCAACAATGGATTGTAATTGAGATTTCCAACTAACACATGAACCACACAAAGTGAACACATACGAAGTAGTAGATTTCCTACTATCTCTATCATTTGAATAGTTAGAATCAACATAACCTTTCAGTTTAACACCTTCATTCCATTTAGAGAATTTCAAGCCATAATTCACAGAATAACGAAGATATCTAAGCAGCCATTTGATAGCTTCCCAATGGGGCTTACCTGGGTTGGACATGTATCTACTCAAGCAGCTTATCGCATAAGCTATATCAGGTCTAGTGCTAACCATAAGATACATTATCGATCCAATTGCATTAGAATAAGGCACATTTTCCATTTTTTCCTATCAAAATCAGTTTGGGGAGACTGATTCTTACGAAGGATAAAATGACCTGCTAAAGGCACATTTGCAGATTTAGCATTCTCCATTCTAAATTTTCTCAAAATCTTTTGCACATAAGAAATCTGATTAAGAGAAATAGTGGAGTTCTTTCTATTTCTCTTAATCAGACAACATGCACATATCAAACTTCTTGTTCCACATTCTAGGGGATTGTTTCAAGCCATATAAAGATTTTTTCAATAAACATACATAATCGAGATTAATCTTATCAACAAAACCTTCAGGCTGACGCATGAAAATTTTTTCATCCAAATCACCATGTAAAAACGCCGTTTTCACATCCATTTGTTTTAATTCCCAATTAAATTGAGCAACTAAAGTAAGCATCACCCTTACCGTAGTAAACTTGACAACCGGGGCAAAGATTTATGTGTAATCTACCCCCTCTTTTTTAGTAAACCCTTTAGCAACTAACCGTGCTTTAAATCGAACAGTATCATTCTCAGACTTAACCTTAAACAACCATTTGCAATCAACAAGAGAACATTTTTCAGGTTTAGGGACCAATGTCCATGTTTTGTTAACATGCAAAGAATTCATTTCATCTTTCATAGCATTTAACCACTTAGCAGAATGAGCAGAATTTAAAGCATCTTTATAAGTTTTCGGTTCATCACAGTTATCAAGAGAATCAAACATATTAAACACAAAAGATGTCATGTGAAAATCATCAAGTCTAGTTGGTCTCCTTACCTCCCGTCTAGGGCGATCCCTAGCTAATTGGTAATCATCTAAATTTTCTATCTCTTGAAAATTTTCTTGTTCATTTTCAACATGTTCATTTTGTTCAATTTCAACATGCTCATTTTCATGATCAACTTGCACATTTTCAGTTGGCACATTAGTATCAATCACATAATGGCGCTCCACCACAATTGGAGCCAGGGGAGGGGGAACATTTTCAGCAGGTATAGGTTGAGCAGGAATCAAGCATGGAAATTCAGTTTCATTAAAAAAAACATCCCTACTAATTATGAATTTAAAACCATTTTCCTCTTTTAACCAAAGTCTATACCCTTTCACACCCTCCGGGTACCCCAAGAAAACACACCTAGTGTTGTGGCCAGATTTTCCACATGTTGACATCATTGAATATCCCTGCATGGTGACATCCTCAGTTGTTCCTGCATGTCAAGATGATATTCCACTGTAAGTATTGCATAATATTTATTGTGTTTATCCAATATTATTTATATCATATTTTACAGTAAATCAAAGGAGTTAAATCCGGAGATATTTACCAGCACATGGGACTTTTCCCTCAATGCTAAAAAGACCAAGTCAAAGGACGTTGAGAGGATAAGAAGATGTGCCGAGATTATAGGGATTTTTGTTAGTTTGAGTTGTGGAAGACTTGGTCTTAGCGAAGTCCTTGATTTGGTTAAACAACCCAGTCAATGGCAATCTCCGAGCTTCATCAAACGGCCGTGATCTCCATCTTTGGCGATATTTTCTCCTTGTTTCTAGGGATATTTTTACCTTTCTTTTTACTATTTAAGGGGTATAAAAGAGAGTAACCTACACTTCCACACACACGTTCACTAGCTTCTGTAAACTCTCTCTTATGCTATCCGATTTGTAATCACTCAACTATCAATAATACATTTTTGGGTTTTAGGTAGGTTACCTAAAAACCTCCCGAGGTTTTATGCCGGCGAGATCATTTGACTCAAGGGCTTTCCTCGTTATATTGTTGCGTCCTTGATTGTGTTACTTCATTTTAGCATCCGTTTGTTTCATTTAATCAAATTCCAAAGTCCCCTCCTTATTATTAAATCCATACACTTTCATAAGTCAAGATTCGACATTATTGTTTTTTCTACCAAAACAATTTGGCGCCCACTGAGGGGCCATTTGATCTATTGATTATTTGGATCATTTCCTAAAACGATTCATCATGTCAACTAACCCGAAGGTTTTCGCCGCCGGCAAGACAATCGTCATTACTCCGTCGTCTGGGGGCAAGGCAACCTCGTTGCCGCCACCTCCTCAATCGAAGCCTCAGATGATGCAGCCTTCGCCATCTTCCCAAAAGGCAGGATCTTCTAATGTGGATGCTGACATCCAAAGTGCCTTGACCATGTTGAATCGGAGTGGATAACCGGGATAGTAACTCAAAGTTTTTGGCCAATGATATGATCAAGATGCGGCAAGATCGAAGCTCATTGCATCCCAGCTCAGCAACATCTCGCCAATGCGCGCGAGGAATATCAGCTTTGAAACCGGTGGAGGATCTCCGTTTCAGAATGAATTCATTCCAATGGGCAGCCCATCTCAGACTCATCAGACAACACCTTCAATGATGTCGACACCTTCCAGGATGTTGACACCTTCCAAGATGTCGACACCTCTCAGGATGTCGACACCTTCCTTGATGTCGAGACCTTAATCTGATGACACTTTGCTGACACCACCCCCAACAGGATTCACCTCTTTCACGCCATTCACGGCAACACCGTTGTTACCTCGGCCTTAGCAACACCTTTGTTTTGCTTAATAATCTTTTTAATAATAATGCTTTCAATCATATTCTGCGGGTGACCCTTTTGCGGGTAATCCGTTAGCCAAGCAGATGTAGGACCTTAGAGAGCTGATAATGAATGTACCAGGCATAACCCTCTAATCCAACCAAGTATCTCGAAATTGCTACAATCAGTCCCGGTTTGTCCCAACAATTTCAAATGTCGACATCCCGAAGCATTTCAGTTCCATCCATGAAGTTGTATGATGGCAAAGCACGGATCCAGAGGAGCATGTTGCCCACTATCACGAGAAGATGGACATAGTGCATATCCCACTTCAATTCAGTGGAAGCTTGCTTGTGCGAGAGGATTTGGATCAACCTTGGTCGAGACCGGCTCTTAAATGGCTGATTAGGCAACCCCTAGCTCAATTAGGTTCATACGCCCAACTTATCAACATGTTCTATAACCAATTCTCATGCGATCGACAATTCGAGAAGGCGACAAGCGACCTCTACAATGTGACCCAGCAGCCTAATGAGACCTTGAAGGAATATGTCCACCGGTTTAACAAAGAAGTGCTAGAAATTCCCAATCTCGACATGTCGACAGCCGCAGAAGCATTCAAAATGGGGCTGAAGAAAGATTCACAGCACTATCAAGATCTGGTGATGACTCCTTGCAAACGGTTGGAAGAAGTCAGAAGCAGGGCCCTAAGATTCATAAGATTGGAGGAAGATGAGCTGCGAAGATCAAAGTCCTCATCCAAGTTGTCGACATATGACAATCCAGACAGGAAGACCGAATCATCCCACCGCAGGAACAACCGTTCCAAATCCGAGAACTGATAACAGCAAAATTAATTCAATTGAGGGTGAGGATGAAGATAGCGATAATGTTCCTAATATTTCTTACTATTGCTTTTCTGTTGACATTTCAGGTGTACTTTGTGCAATGGGTAACCTTGGAGAAAAAGCAAGATGGCCAAAGAAGACTGATAAATCCACAGGATGGCGTGACAAGTCAAAATGGTGCGCTTACCATGAACACTTCGGGCATATCATAGAAGACTGCATAGCACTAAGAAAGGAGATCAGCTACTTGCTCTCGAAGGGACATCTTAAGGAGTTTCTGGGGTCCAGAAAGGAGAAGGCAAAAAATGCAGAGGTTCCACATGAAGTCGAGCGACCAGTTTCTCCTCCAGCATCGACAAAGGTGATCAACTTCATCAGTGGAGGGTTAGAGATTTGTGGCACTTCCTATTACGCATGGCGACACGCCAAGGAGTCAAAGGGGGAGAAGCCAGAAAGACCATCCAGGATGTCCACATCCTACCAATCACCTTTGATGAGAGTAATCGAGACAACTTGCTGGAACCTCCCCATAATGGCCTAGAGCCATCTGATCAAGAGGACACCGCCTTCATAACACCCACAGGTATCTATTGTTATATTGCTATGCCTTTTGGACTAAAAAATGTAGGTGCAACATATCAAAGGCTCGTGAACAAGATGTTGAGGACCAGATTGGGGACACGGTGGAGGTATACATTGATGACATGGTGGTGAAATCCAAGAAAGCTGAAGACCACATAAACCACCTATCTCAGGCCTTCGACATCTTGGATTGTTTCAATATGAAACTCAATCCAGCAAAATGCAATTTCGGAATGAAGGCAGGAAAGTTCTTAGGTTACATGGTGACTAAGAGAGGCATTGAAGCCACCCCGGAGCAAGTTCGCGCCATTATCAACTTGTCATCACCTCAATCCGTCAAGGACATCCAAAGATTGACAGGGAAGGTTGTTGTACTCACCCGGTTCATCTCCAAATCATCCGATCGATGCAAGCCCTTCTATGACATCTCAAGAAAGAACAAGAAGTTCTAGTGGGAGGACCACCATGAACAAGCTTTTCAAGACCTCAAAACTTACTTGTCGACACCTCCGTTATTGGCCAAACCTCGGGAAGGCAAACACCTCTACATCTACCTAGCAGTATCAGAAAGCGCTGTAAGCGCAGTCTTGGTAACAGAGCGAGATGGTCTTCAACAACCCATCTATTATATAAGTAAGACACTCTTAGATGCGGAGACCAGGTATTCTCATTTACAAAAGTTAATTCTAGCTTTAATAACCGCATCCATTAAATTAAGACACTATTTTGAAACACATACTATAATTGTGCGTACTAACTATCATATTAAGAATGTCATGAGAAAACCAGAGATGTCAGGTAGGATGGCTAAGTGGTCCGTGCAGTTAAGCACTTACGACATCAAATATGATCCAAGAACAGCAATAAAATCTCAGGCTCTAGCTGATTTTGTGGCTGACTTTAGTCCAACCATGCAACAAGAAGTAGAGTTTCAGCAATTACAGGATGATGACATCTCAAGAATATGGACACTCTATACAGATGGCGCTTTGAACATGAGAGGAACATGTCTTGGAGTCGTACTAAAGTCGCCACAAGGGGACATAATACCACAATCCATCAGCTGCAGTTTTAAAGCTACCAATAATGAGGCAGAGTACGAGGCATTAATTGCAGGCTTACAAGTGGCCCAGGACCTGGATATCAAGCACATCAGGGTGTTTTTGGATTCTTTGCTGATTGTCAACCATTACAACGGGTCCTACATAGCAAAAAATGTGAAGATGACGACATATTTGGAAATAGTGAAAATCATGGCGGCCAAATTCAAAACATTTACTTTGGAGCAGGTGTCGCGAGAAGAAAACTCACAAGCAGATGCTCTGGCAAACTTAGGCTCAGCCTTCAAAAGCATTTCACAGAGAAGTATTCCAATTGTGCATGTTGACATCCCAGCAATTGAACGTCTTGAGTTGTTTGCCTTAGATGTCGACATCCTTCCCAGTCCAGCAGCAACCTCATGGACAGCCCCTATAATCAAGTATCTCCAAGATGATACAATCTCAGCAGAAGAGACAAACACTCGAGCATCCAGGGTAAGGTCTGTGAATACCCTGTCCCGATGCAACGCGCATTCGGAAGTTTGAAATAATTAATCATATAATGTCGAATCGAAATGGGATATTCATTTAGTGACACTCGCTTTAAACCATATTAAAATATTAGTTTAAATTTTTAGAGCCGCCACGCCACTTTGATATAGCCCAAAGCTTTGAAAAAAAGCTAAACAGTTAATTGGGTTCGGGGGTCAAGTTACAACAGAAGAAGAAACGCTATCACTCCTATTGCCTGACGGATCGGTCTTTCTAGCATGTGGGGTGTTGGTTGTGTGCGGTGTTTACAGGAATAGATAGAAGAAACGGGATCATGCATAAGGAGGAGGGGAGAGAAAGAATTAATTGATGATCACACCCTAGAACCTTTGAGTTAGGCCCTCAGAAGGTGCACTAATCAACGTTCATCCTTGGGGGATTGTTGATCATGGGACAATTATTACTAAGGTGGAAAGTAAGAAATAGTTCCTAGATCCATTGGGTTCTCTTGGGCGAAACCTTAGATCATCCTCGGCTATGCATATTTAAATATATTAAAATAGTCCTAAATCTAGCATAAAGGCACAATTAAAATATAATAAGCATGCAAATATTATTATAATATGGCAATAATAATAATAATAATAGGGAACAAAAATATTAATAAGAGCCTTACCAATTGTAGCAAGACTTTGAGATCGAATCTAGGGCGATTCGAAGAACGTGGGGAGAGATACGAACAAAACAAGTATAGTCTTGAATTTCCGGAGTAAATAATGTGTGTGGAAGAAAACTGTATTGTGTGGAAGAAAACTGTATTGTGTGTGTGTACGTGTGTGTTGAGAATGGGGAACGAAACTGTGTTGAAATTGGTACCGAGTACACGTATTTATAGTGCTTGGGAAATGGGCTGGACCGAGAAAAGGGTCGATCGGCCTTAATAATAAGGTTCGATCGGCAGAAAAAGGAAGGGTCGATCGGCCTTAAAAATAAGGTCCGATCGGCACTAAAAATAAGGTTCGATCGGCAGTTTAAAATATCCTAAATAAATTGGGCCGATCGGCCAAATATTGATTCTTGAGCCTTGGCCCAATCACTGCTTTCACCTTGGCCCCAAATGCCTAGAACTCTCGGCCATGACCATGAATTAGCCGGCCAACCTGTGCAATGTAATGGCCTCATTTCTACTTTGTACCAATTAATATACTCGGTTCGTTCCGCGATTTTGCAGTCGCACTTTGACCACTATAATGACTTCTTTTGCACTTCGCTCTTTGGAATTTTATTTTTCATTTAATCCCATGAATTTTTATATATCAATTTCGTCCCAAATTTCCATATTTTCCGTTTAGTCCCTGAATTTCCAATAAATTCCAACTTGGTCCAAAAGCTTCCAAATGCCAGTTTAGTCCCAGATTTTCCCGAATTGCACTTCAGTCCCTTTTTTCAGACCGGGTACTAACAGTAGCCCTCTCGGCGATGCTTCTTGTAAGACAAGTGGGGTCGACGATAAAAAAATAGGATCCGTCCTGAAAAAAGGGATTTCAGGAGGTGAAACGATGATCTTGCGGATGTGAGGTTTGGACTCGAGCTGAGTCGCAAATGGAAGATGACCAGGTAGGTCGAGCGGCTGGACCCACGTCGGGCTACCTACGTATCCCAAGAGGAATCAAGCCAAGTCGTAGTTCGAAAGAGTGTGCGTTTAGTACCCAAGAATGGCGGACGTGCGACGTCTCAAACCGAAGATATAATTGTGTGGGAATCACCCAAGGATGCTTGACTGCGTGAAAGTCACTGAAATGTGAAGTCGTGACTGCGTGAAAGTCACTGGTGTAACTGTGCGGGAGTCACCCAAAAATTGTGAGAGTATGACTATGAGGGGGTCACCTGGAAGATAAGAATTTTAACTGTGTGGGAGTCACCCCGAAAAAATAAGAATTTTAACTGTGTGGGAGTCACCCCGAAAAATAGGAATTTGACTTTGTGGGAGTCACCCCGAAAAATAGGAATTTGACTTTGTGGGAGTCACCCCGAAAAATAAGGATTTGACTTTGTGGGAGTCACCCCGAAAAATAAGGATTTGACTTTGTGGGAGTCACCCCGAAAAATAAGGATTTGACTTTGTGGGAGTCACCCCGAAAAATAAGGAATTTGACTTTGTGGGAGTCACTCCAAAAAATAGGAATTTGACTTTGTGGGAGTCACCCCGAAAAATAGGAATTTGACTTTGTAGGAGTCACCCCGAAAAATAAGGATTTGACTTTGTGGGAGTCACCCCGAAAAATAGAAATTTGACTTAGTAAAACAAAAAGGTTTTGAGTTAAATAATAATAAAAGAGTAAGAATTTTTTGAAAAATGGGGTAATTAAGTTCTGGTCAACCGCTTGGACCGAGGAGACGCGTGTCGAGGCAGGGAAGAGAAAGGGTCGATCGGCCCTTCCTCCTGATTGGCCAAGGACGGTTTGACGAGGATCGCGATGCTGAGATGAGATCTGGACCGTTCGATGATCCAGAAGAAACACAAAACAAAGGGCCGATCGGCCCTTCCCCTTATTGGTCAGATCTTTCGGCCGATCGGCCTTTAAATCCGTGCCTGTCTTCTTCCCCTTTATGCCTTCTTCTTCTTTACGAATTCTGAAGCTTCTGCCGGAAAATTTTTTAAGTTCCTCCGTTGATTTGTACCAAATTTGCTAAGTTCTTGCCATGGATAATCCTCCAGATTGGATCAACGATGTAATTTCCATGATAAATCGCCCGGATTTTCAATCCTTGGGTTCGTATTCCGGCGACATTGGTATGGGTGATGCTTTCTTTGGCTATGGCGGAGGAGTTGGTGCTAGTGGCCATGGTGCCGGGGGCAGCCACGGTTCTGGCGGTTTTGGGGGCGGTTATGGCAATATGGGTGGTGGTTTTGATGGTGGTTATGGAGGTTATGGTGGTGGTGATGATGGCAGCCATGGCGGCAGTCATGGTGGTCACGACGGTAGTGGTGGCGGGCATGGCGGCAATGGTGGCGAACACGGCGGTCATGGTGGCAGCGGTGGCCACGGCGGCAATGGCGGTGGTAACGACGACGATGATGATGAAGAGGAAGGTGATCTTGACGCCGGGGAGAGCGATAGGAGTGACGCCGGCGGGGACCTCGAGGCTAGGAGGCGACGAGCTTCGCGCAACTATCGGCCCTCGAGGCTGCATTTTCTGTTGTACAACCAGTCTGACTTTTATCCGGGTTTGGAATTTCACGGGTCCACCGGTCTTCGCTCCCGCGTTGGGATGAAGGTACAAGAATTTCTTATTTAACAATAGAATAATTCATGCATGTACAAAGTGTTTATTATTTAAATGCGAGTAATGACACGTACCTGTGCTGTGTTTACCTGCAGGGGAAGAAGATGAAGGGACGGAGCTCCCTTAAGGCGGTAGGTGAGTTGTGGGCACTTCTGCCGGCTGGTGAGGGTGGTCCTCGTGAGAGGGTACGGAGCTTGGGGTTGGCTCCCTTTTTTGACATGGTCTTACTGATGGGCCAGACCAGGAAGTGTACTGCTGTGGTGAAGGCGTGTCGGGAGTTCTGGTGGGACACGACACATACTTTCCATTTGAGTTGGGGTGAGGCCACGATCACTCCTACAGACTTTACCGTTCTTACAGGCTTGAGGTTTACGGACATAGCACTGCCTTTTGATGATACCCTTCATGCCGATCCGGCTCGTCAGGTCCAGTTGTTTGGCGCTAGCTTAGGCTCGAGCAGAAATTTTGGTGTTGATGCGGGGAAGTTGTACAATTTGGTTAGAGGCTGCTATTGATCGATATAGGGCTGGCACGGGCTTGACGCACTTGTCCGGGGATTCCTTTGGTACGGATTCTCAGTGGCGCTCTTCCCCAACTCGGGCCCAGTATGCCGATTTTCTTTGTTGGGTGCCTTAGTGGACTTGGATCTGGTACGAGATATCTCCTGGGGAGGGGCCGGCTTGGCCGAGCTGTATCGAGCCCTGGATACTGTCTCGAGGTCTAATACCTCTTCTTTTGACGCTTTTCAGTTTGTTCTGGAGGTATGTCAACTTTTGTCATTTTTATTGTCCTCTTTACTTATTACTTGTCTAAATATCTGCTTTCCGTGTCTTTTGCAGGCGTGGGTCTATGAGATTTTCGGTGCTGCGCCATTTACTTTGCGTGACCAGACCCGGGATGTGCCTGTCCTGTACTATTGGAGGAAGGAGAACCGGATTGAGGGGGCCCAGAAGACGGTCCGTGAGTCTGAGCTGAGGGCTGTTTTCAGTGGTCCCAGTAGGATCGAGTTCTTGCTTTACCCTTGGACTCCTGAGGCCTCAGAGAAGGTTGGTTCTGTTCAGGATGTGACTGCTTCCCACAGATTGTTGGTTGGATTGCTTGCTGATGAGATATACTTGGGTGAGCGGGTGGCGAGACAGCACTATGCGTGGGCTCCGCTTTATGCGCCCCAACATCCTCCCAGGAATATGTGGTATCCGAACCGATTGGCGAGGAGGGCGGAGTACCTGCTTGGGGTCCCTGCTTATCAGTTCCGGCTTGATATGGGCTATGTGGACTTTGTGGCGCTTTTTCTGAGATCACCGCAGGTGGTGAGGCGGACTGCTGAGGCTGCCGAGGCTGCCGGTATAGGGGAGCAGGGTTTGGTTATCCCCGAGCCGATGGGTGCTGGACATCCCGAGATTGTAGATATGCCTCCATTTCCCGACCATTTCTTTGTGTACATGGACCACGGGCAGGTGAGGGTAGATTTGACGCCCACAGAGGCTGACGAGGTTGAGGGTGCTCAGCTTCCTCCAGGCGGCTCCGGCGGGGTATACCTCTTACTTTTCCCCTTTTTTTATGCACCGATTATTATGTTTTAGCCATGGTGTAACTCTCGCGCCTGATTTTGTAGGTTACCCGGGATTCCTATGTGCGGGCTGTGAGGCAGACCAATGTACTGAGCCGTCTGCTGAGGAGTGCAGTGCAGGCAGTTTCCTGCCAATCCCGGAGGTCAGTGGATGTGGATCCGGCGCAGCGGAGACAGCGATCCCATGATGAGGGTAGCTCGACATCCAGATTTTCCCGTGGTCGCGCTTTGACTTCTCGTCGGGGTCATTAGGACTTTTTATTTTGTAGTACCTGTAGGGAAAAAGTAGGAAAGAAGCATGCAGACTCTAATTTTGATGCTGACTCACTGATGTAATGCAAATGCCTTATGAGTTAATTTAAATGTTAGTATTTTCTATTTTCTTTCTATTTTTGTATACTACAATGAGAAGTCACCCTAGAAATTGACGTGTCAGGACGTCACCCTAGGAATTGAATTGGGATTGAAGCTAGGCTTGAGGCTAGGTTTTAGAGAGGTATTTGTCACCTAGGCTTGAGGCTAGGGTTTAGAGAGGCACTTGTCACCTAGGCTTGAGGCTAGGGTTTGGAAAGGTACTTGTCACCTAGACTTGGGGCTAGGGTTTAGATAGGTATTTGTCACCTAGGCTTGAGGCTAGGATTTAGATAGATATTTTGTCACCTAGGCTTAGAGCTAGGGTTTTACATTTGTAGTAAGTCTAAACAAGGCAGTTTGAGCAGAAAGGTTATGGTTTAAGCAAGGCGAGACTGAATAGGTGTCTATGATAAAAGATGGGGTTTGGGTAAGTTTGCTGTCCAGAGGTAAGGGGCAGGACCGAGTCATCTTGATAAACTTGAAGATTTTGAAAATTTGTGGAGACCAAAGAGTGATTTTGTAAACAAGGTGCCAAAGAGGATAGCATTTTGAAAGCATGTTTATTTGATAAGGAGGCCTTATGAATAATTACATTTCTAACTAACTCAAATAGTTTGCCACATGCTGATCTTGATGACAAGGGATGCCCTTTTTGCTAGATATGACTTCACTGGAGCTCCGATTCTTGTTAGAGTCCCTGGCCTTTTCTGAAGAACCGCATCGTTATCCCGTTTCCGTTGAGGGAGTCCCGATGTTTGATGAGGTGACCATGGCGAAGCCCTAGTTGATGATGCAAAGCAAACCTGAAGGGAATGACGAAGCCCCAGCTTGGAGAGATTCGATGTATCCCTATTGCAGACAGAGTCATCTTGTAGCCATGGAGGCGACCCATCGTTTCGAACCACAGTCAATCAGTCATTTGGACAAGACTTGAAAATGTATATGTGCAGGGGCACATTTTTCGAAGGTGGGAATGGATCCCGAACTCGTGTATGACACTCTTGCTTTTGGGTTTGACTCTTTTGGGAGAGTATAGGCATCACAAGGTGTGGAAAAGTGTATGGAAGCCTCTGCTGACAGAAAGACAGTGTTTGGCTCTTCCTAGATTGTAGAAAAGAAGACTTGTCGAGACATTTGAAGAATTGTTTTATTCAGAATTATATTTTGATTGCTCGTGAATGGACCTCACTGATTGGTTTATCAAACAAATAATGACTGCTTTGATTTGAAGCTGGAATAAGAGAGAAAAAAAATCGATTGATTGTGAAATTGGGCCTGACTTTAGAAGGAGTAGGATGTTCCGTTGTTGCTTGCTGCTCTGGACTGTTCGATGGTAATTATAGTGCGGGCTGCCGCTGCATTGGTCTTCTTTATGAGAAAGGATGAAAAACAGAAAAAAGATTGGGAGAAAAAAGATTGGGATGGAAAGAAAAAAAGATTGGGATGGAAGAAAAGGTGGGATTTGACCGATTATAGCCCCTTCTATTTTTCTGTCTTTCGAGTTAAGATTCATTGTTCCTTCGTTCTCGCAAGCCGAGGGGAGTAGTCCCTGGCGCGCGTCTCCTTGCTTTTACCGGAGTGCCGCTGAGAGGCACAGATGCGAAGCCCCAGTGAGACTTTTGCAGACAGTGTTTGAGGAGTCGAATGAACGAATTTCAAGAATAGGACGAGTTCCCAAACTTGGAGAGGGTATGTAATATGCTCACGTGGGATAACAAGTGACTCAAAATGAGAATACCGTCCGGTAGCGGTTGTAGCTGGGCTTTGGGTTGCGATCGACCATTAGGTGATGCTTAATATGGCCTCTTAAAATGAGAGGTCGGCTGGGTTTTTTGCTGAGAGGTTGGTTTGAGGGATGTGTTTGGGATCTCTAAGGTGAAGGGATTTTCTTGTTGTCGCTTCTTCCGAACTTCTAAGAGTGAGGTTAACTTTTGATTTTGATAAGGTCAAGGGTGGTGATGGAATCCTCTAAAAGTGAGAGGATGGACTTGGAATTGGTTTACGGGATTTGTCCAAGAGGGAATTTTTTGTTGCTTCTTCTCGCGAGTTTGTTGTGATTTCAGCAGGTAACTTGATCACGATAGGACCTTCACTCGTTGTCTCATTTTCACAACCTTTGGGAGGTTCACTTCGGGGTGATGAAGGTTTTTTTTTTTCAAACACCCTCTTATCGAGAAAAGCCTTCGGATTTGTTTGCTCGCGATAGCCCCTAGTGTATGCCTTAGGATGGTTTTACCTTTTCCTTCTTGGGCTTGGAGGTGGTCCCTTCGAGGGAGCCCCTTGTATGAGTTTCTTTTGCATTCCGCCTTTCTTGAGCTTTGTGAGTCAGGGGAGCCCCTAGTATAGGCTTCTTCCTTAGGGTTTCAAAACTTGTCGATCTTGAAATGAAAGGGTATTTATTTAGTGAGGGTAAGGTTATGGCTTCCTATGGTGAGAGGTTTAAGCTTCAATCGCTACTGGATAGCATTCTCAAAAGAGTATGCAAAAATCATTTAACCGACTTATTAAGTAAGGCAAAATATATTCAGACCATGAGAAAGATATGTGAGCATATTCAACGAAAGCTTAACGACCAAAATGGAAAAACAGAGGAGACGCGAGATTGGGGGGTTGGTGGGCCCCTAGTTGATATTTATGTAGCACTTGCGAAGGATAAGAACAACTCTTTGCATCTTGCAGTGGCGTGAGCAGCTATTTTCTGATGATGAGCAACAACGGTCTTTGTGCTTGTCTTGACCATATGGAAAGGAGGTCAAGTGGGGGAGAGTGTATTTGGGGAAGTGTATGCTCGAGGGAGCATAGAAGGTGAGTACAAGGAGAGGGTCTGGAGATAGTGTACGAAAAGTATATGGTTGAGTATGTAGAGAGTGTATGAGAGAAGGGTGTATAGAGATGGTGTATATGAGAAAAGGACAGTGAGTTGCTCACTCCAATCAAAGCATTCATTCATTGTTTACTTTATTAGCCGGTGAGTTTATCAGTGTGATTAGCAATCAAATGATAATTATAAATAAAATAATCTTCTTGAAAGTAATGCGAGATTATGTCTCAAGTCTAGAGAGAAAAGAAAGAAAGACTATTTTATTATTGAAATAACTAATCTAAAGTGGACATTACATATCGATGTCCAAAGTGGAAGTAAGAAAGACACACTAGAACCTACAAGACTGAATGAATCTAAATCCTTCCTTGAAGTACGAGGGCTTCTTCATCAATGAGGCCTTGGTTGATCAAACTTTGAATCAAGCGTTTTAGCTGCTTACAGTTGTCGGTGGTATGCCCAACGTACTTGTGGTATTTGCAAAACTTGGATGTATCCAAGTTAACTCTCTTATTAACAGGCTTGTAATTCTCGAGCGGCTTGATCAAACTCTTTCCCACCAAAATGTCGAAGAACTCACCCACGGGCATTCCTAAGTCATCAAACTGCTCCTTGTCGATCTTCTTCCCTTGAATTGAATTTGGGGGTGACTCGGGTATTGGTGCCCTTTGTTGGTTGGTGGCCACAGTAGGTATCCTGAATGAGAAATTCTGATGTGTTGGACCATAAGTGGGACCACAAGCATGTGAATGGTAGGGATTCTGGATTTGAACAGGAGGAGGAACTCTTCTCAAGTATTCTTGAATGTAAGACAAATGGCGCTGCTCAATTTCATGTATGTCTTTGAGGAGGTTGAGCACTCCCAACTTCATGTCTGAGACTTCTTTAAGGGCTTCAATGCTTTTCTTCATAGACATGATGTAGAATTCTGTAAGAACATATGGCAGAGTCAAACCAATGAGTTGAATTAGATTCATAATTAATCTTAAGGCATCTCTGAGAAAATAGTTGATCTCCACAATTTGAGAGTTTGACCGGGCTGAAGTTGCCTACGTAACCCTTACCATTTAAGGTACGAGTCTCAGGTCACCGTAGTTCGAGGGGGCCCTGATTGATGATACAACCAGGGTTAAGTTTAGAGAAAGAGAGAGGATGAATTTGGTGAAAAAGGGAGAGGAAGATGACTCGATCCTTGGTCAAATATAAGTGACGGTGATCTAGACAAGTTAATTGGACTTGGATGAGAATTGGCCTTGATTGGTAAGTTGGCTTAGGTAGGCCCTAGATGGTGGTTTGATCTAGATGATTCGAGAGAGGTTTGATCTAGGTGGGTCTTTGGCTGAAGGGTGCTAGAGATAAAGGATCTAAACTATGGATGGTTTTAAGACTAAGGGAGCAGACTGCGGATGGTTCAAGAGATAAGAGGTAGAACTTTGAAGGGTCCTAACTTGAAGGATCAAGGGGGTCTAAGGTAGAGGAGTGGACCATGGATGGTCCAAGAGACGAGGGGTGGACCTCGAAGAGTCTCAGGTGGAAGGGTGGACCTTTAATGGTCCTAGATAGAGAGAGTGGACCTCGAAGGGTCCTAAATTGAGGAGTGGACCTAGAAAGGTCCAAAAGATGAGAAGTGGACCTTGAATGGTCTAAGATTGGGAGAGTGGACTTAGTATAGGAAGAGCACCACGAAGGGTCAAAGAGTGGACCTTGAACGGTCCAAGATAGAGAGACTGGACCTAGGGCGGTCCGTAGTAGAGGGTGTGGACCTTGAAGGGTCCAAGAGATGAGAAGTGGACCTTGAATGGTCCAAGATTGGGAGACTGGACCTAGGGCGGTCCACAGTAGACGGTGTGGACCTTGAAGGGTCCAAGAGATGAAGAGTGGACCTCGGAGGGTCCTAGAAATGGAGAGTGGACCTCGGAGGGTCCTAGAAATGGAGAGTGGACCTCGAAGGGTCCTAGAAATGAGGAGTGGACCTCGAAGGGTCCTAGAAAAGAGGAGTGGACCTCGAAGGGTCCTAGAAATGGAGAGTGGACTTCGGAGGGTCCTAGAAATGAAGAGTGGACCTCGGAGGGTCCTAGAAATGGAGAGTGGAGAGTGGACCTCGGAGGGTCCTAGAAATGGAGAGTGGACCTCGGAGGGTCCTAGAAATGAAGAGTGGACCTTGAAGGGTCCTAGAAATGAAGAGTGGACCTCGGAGGGTCCTAGAAATGGAGAGTGGACCTCGGAGGGTCCTAGAAATGGAGAGTGGACCTCGGAGGGTCCTAGAAATGAAGAGTGGACCTTGAAGGGTCCTAGAAATGAGGAGCGGACCTCGGAGGGTCCTAGAAATGAGGAGTGGACCTCGAAGGGTCCTAGAAATGAGGAGTGGACCTCGGAGGGTCCTAGAAATGAGGAGTGGACCTCGGAGGGTCCTAAAAATGAAGAGCGGACCTCGGAGGGTCCTAGAAATGAGGAGTGGACCTCGAAGGGTCCTAGAAATGAAGAGCGGACCTCGGAGGGTCCTAAATTGAGGGATAGTTAAACATTTTATTTACAAAAAAGCCCTCCATTTTTTATAAAACCTACTCTTGGTTGGAAGGGATACCCCTTTTTCGCAACTAACTAAAGGTCCTAAAGTGGTGGATCCTAACGACTAACTGTCTCATATAGACATTTAAGATGATATTTATGGGAAGTACTACAGACCTATGATAAGACAAGATCTTTTAACAAGCATTCAACCTTACATGACACGTCCTTTAGAAGGAAATCAATTTTTTGTACTCTTTTCTCTCTATAGATCTTGACTTATCACTGGTTCGTAGTGACTTAACATAAAGACCCTATTAATTGTCTACATGAAAAAGCTAGTTAAACCAACCGGTCACAGGGAGTGTAATCCTAGTAAAGTGGGTGACTCAAGGGTTAGATTTCAGGCTCCCACCGTGCAGCCGAAGCGCACTGATGAGTGGATGGCCAAGTGAGACTCGGAAGGGAGGCGACATGATCACCACACTTCCCGCACTTTGGCCTCTCCGATGGGTTAGAGGGTGTCTGTGCAGTGTGACACGGACTCTAGTGGTAGTGTGAGGTAAAAGGTCTAATTCCTTTTAAAGAAAAAAGAGAGATTTTTGTTTTATGAGATGCATGCATGCAATGCAACAGTTAAGAATAGAACAAATAAAAAAAAGAAAGCAAAATACAACACCATAAAAGAAAACGAAAGTCTGACCCACTTAGTTTGAAAAAGTTTCAAAACAGTCCCCAGCAGAGTCGCCACTGTGAATACCCCGTCCCGATGCAACGCGCATTCGGAAGTTTGAAATAATTAATCATATAATGTCGAATCGAAATGGGATATTCATTTAGTGACACTCGCTTTAAACCATATTAAAATATTAGTTTAAATTTTTAGAGTTGCCACGCCACTTTGATATAGCCCAAAGCTTTGAAAAAAAGCTAAACAATTAATTGGGTTCGGGGGTCAAGTTACAACAGAAGAAGAAACGCTATCACTCCTATTGCCCGACGGATCGGTCTTTCTAGCATGTGGGGTGTTGGTTGTGTGCGGTGTTTACAAGAATAGATAAAAGAAACGGGATCATGCATAAGGAGGAGGGGAGAGAAAGAATTAATTGATGATCACACCCTAGAACCTTTGAGTTAGGCCCTCGGAAGGTGCACTAATCAACGTTCATCCTTGGGGGATTGTTGATCATGGGACAATTATTACTAAGGTGGAAAGTAAGAAATAGTTCCTAGATCCATTGGGTTCTCTTGGGCGAAACCTTAGATCATCCTCGGCTATGCATATTTAAATATATTAAAATAGTCCTAAATCTAGCATAAAGGCACAATTAAAATATAATAAGCATGCAAATATTATTATAATATGGCAATAATAATAATAATAATAGGGAACAAAAATATTAATAAGAGCCTTACCAATTGTAGCAAGACTTTGAGATCGAATCTAGGGCGATTCGAAGAACGTGGGGAGAGATACGGACAAAACAAGTATAGTCTTGAATTTCCGGGGTAAATAATGTGTGTGGAAGAAAACTGTATTGTGTGGAAGAGAACTGTATTGTGTGTGTGTACGTGTGTGTTGAGAATGGGGAACGAAACTGTGTTGAGAATTGTGTAACGAGCACACGTATTTATAGTGCTTTGGGGAATGGGCTGGACCGAGAAAAGGGTCGATCGGCCTTAATAATAAGGTTCGATCGGCAGAAAAAGGAAGGGTCGATCGGCCTTAAAAATAAGGTCCGATCGGCACTAAAAATAAGGTTCGATCGGCAGTTTAAAATATCCTAAATAAATTGGGCGATCGGCCAAATATTGATTCTTGAGCCTTGGCCCAATCACTGCTTTCACCTTGGCCCCAAATGCCTAGAACTCTCGGCCATGACCATGAATTAGCCGGCCAACCTGTGCAATGTAATGGCCTCATTTCTACTTTGTACCAATTAATATACTCGGTTCGTCCCGCGATTTTGCAGTCGCACTTTGACCACTATAATGACTTCTTTTGCACTTCACTCTTTGGAATTTTATTTTTCATTTAATCCCATGAATTTTTATATATCAATTTCGTCCCAAATTTCCATATTTTCCGTTTAGTCCCTGAATTTCCAATAAATTCCAACTTGGTCCAAAAGCTTCCAAATGCCAGTTTAGTCCCAGATTTTCCCGAATTGCACTTCAGTCCCTTTTTTCGGACCGGGTACTAACAAGGTCATCTAAGTATTTACTTATTGATAACTTTTGTTTAGGAAATCTGCTGCAGGTCACTACTTGAGATGTCTAGAAGCAGACCGAGCACAACAGGTTTTGATGGAGCTGCATGAAGGGCAATGTGGAAATCATACCGGGGGCAGAAGCCCATATACCAAGGCTCTAAATATGGGCTACTTTTGGCCCACAATGCGAAAAGACGCGGCAGATTATGCAAAGAAATGTGACTCCTGTCTGCGGCACGGTGACATCCTACATCAACCAGCTGAATTGCTGCATCCTATCCTGTCGCCATGGCCATTCATGGTTTGGGGAATGGATATTGTAGGGAAATTGCCAAGAGCTTCGGGAGGAAAAGTTTTTCTACTAGCCATGATAGATTACTTCTCCAAATGGGTAGAAGCTGAAGCATATGTACAGGTTCGTGACAAGGAACTTATTTCTTTCATCAAAAGGAACATATTCAGCAAGTTTGGAATACCTTCAGACAATGGCTCCCAGTTTATCAGTCGGAAAACGCAGGACTTCTTGACAAGGTGGGGAGTTAAGATGGTGACATCTTCACCTGTTCACCCTCAAGCAAACAGACAAGCAGAATCAAGCAACAAGATTATCCTGAGCAACTTAAAGAGAAGGCTAGACCAAAAGAAGGGAAGATGGGCTGAAGAGCTACCAATGGTCTTATGGGCTGACAGGACGACATCCAAAAATGCTACTAGTCAGATACCCTACTCTCTAGTGTTTGGGTCAGAGTCAGACATTCCAGCAGAATTTTTGTTACCTACAGCAAGATATGGTTTGTTGACATCTGAACATAATAAGGACATCTTGACACATGATTTAGATACTATAGACGAACTAAGAGATATGGCCAAAATCCGGATGGCAAAGATATCAAAGAAAGAGTAGCCAGTGTCTTACAACAAAAATGTAAGACTTAGAAGATTCCAAGTAGGAGATTTAGTCTTACGAAAGGCATTTCAAAAATACAAAAGAGCTCAACGCAGCAAGCTTGCCCCAAAGTGGGAAGGTCCCTACCTCGATCGATGCACAAAGCCGGAAAGGAGCATATCGCTATCAACCTTGGATGGCCAAATGATCCCACGAAGTTGGAATGCCATTCATCTTAAAAGGTATTACATCTAGGCAATGCCTTCCTAAAACTTACATCATCCTGTATGGACAATCCTCTACTGGTCTTTTCATTTATTGAATTTGAGTATCCTTTCATTTCCCTATTTGTCATTTTTTTATTTATTTACTTCAAATAAGATGTCGCTAACACAACCTATGAAGGGACGTCAACATAGTTGACGTCCATCTCTAACATGTCTCTGTCTTGCGAGATGTTGACATACAAAAGTGGGGACATATCAAAGTGCTCAAGCTAAAGTGACAACGAAATCTCCTCCGCTAGAGGCCGGCCACCTCTTCTAAAGTTAAGGTACATAATCCCTTCTAAGGTTTAAAGAGTTAATTACCTCTTTCTCCGAAAGTTAGGTTTCTACACCTTCGCGTGGAGCGCACGATATCTCATTGGTTGAGGTGTGGGATGGGCCTATATGAGGAGACTTGTATAGCTTACCCATTTCCACTCAGTCAAATGATTGATCTTAAGAATGATTCAATTGGTTATGGCATATTCCTGTCATCTTAAGTACATCCGGTTATGACATTCTCATGTCTTCACTCGAAAACAAAAATATGACATTTTATTATGTCAACATCCTATGATAATACTTTAGCATCAGGGATCAAAGCATGACATGCACAGAAGTTGCTAAAAAAAGTTTTTTCTAAACACTAAGATACTAAATACTATTAAGACTACCATAAAACGTTTCCAAATTCAGTTGGCCCGCTCCAACATCCAAACAACATAAAACTAAAAGCAGAGTGTTGAACCAACCCAACACTTGAGATAAATTGTCTTCGGTCCTTATGGACCAGGAACATACCAAAATAAATAAAAATTTCTTTGGGACTCAGCCCCCGAAATCATCGTCAAACAAAACAACTTGAAAAACTAACTTGAATTTTTCTTCACTTAGCATCTGTTGCAGGTGTGCCGAGGGAGTTCTGTCTTCCTCATCCTTCTTCTATCCTTCTACTTCAACCGTCACATCCTTAGGGTTAGATGACACCTTTCCTTCATCCACTTTTTCACCCAACGGATTCTTCAATTTTTCATACTCGGTCTCAACCTTCCAAACCTTAGATTTTCCATCTTTATGTTCTTCCATCATCTTGATTTTGATCTTCAACATGGCTTTGGCAAAGAACCAACTTCCGTGATTCCTTACTTCATTTATTTCATTTTGATAGCCACCCTCAATAGAAGTCGATTGCTAACAACCCCTTCAACGTCTTCTTCTGTTCCTCTTTCTGCTCGTTAAAACTTCTTCTCCCAAAAAGCATCTTCCTTCTTGGCCTGATCCATATCACTCTTAGCGCTCTTCTTAAATTGCTCATTGATCTTAGCCATATCTTTCACTTGGGACTCCAAACATCCCATTGCCTGTTAAGAAAACACCATAAGTTCCAAATTAGCAAATAATAGAGCTATGGAACAGTTAGGACAGCTTAGTAACATCTTACATTGGTTACTAATCCTAGAAGCTTCTTCTTCACCCCTCCTACCTTCGAACCTTCAAAAATATCCGCATCCACAACTTCGATAGCCTCACTCTCTGTAGCCTTCCTCTTCTTTACCCTTGAATCAATGCCAGTACTTTCACCCATCTGGACTTGTTTCTTTGGGACAATGGGTACCTAACATCAGACTTAGCAGGAAAAGCACCAACAAGAGCATCCAAATCTTCCAGATCAAAGTCTAAGCCTGAAGCAACTGCCTTTGAATCTGAAGAGAAAGTTTAAGCATTGAGGAAAAGGAAGATTAGCAGGAATAGAAAGACGGGGTAAACTATTCTTACCTGTTGACATTTTGAGAGATGACGACGGCTTGACTTCTTCTTGATTTTCTTCACCACCGAATGTTGTCAAATCATGTCCGCCAGTTACTCGAAGTTTGGAAACTTACCTCTTCGTATTCCGCGAAGTGATAAGTTTGGGGGCAATTGTTGTGGCCAGATTTTCCACATGTTGACATCATTGAATATCCCTGCATGGTGACATCCTCAGTTGTTCCTGCATGTCAAGATGATATTCCACTGTAAGTATTGCATAATATTTATTGTGTTTATCTAATATTATTTATATCATATTTTACAGTAAATCAAAGGAGTTAAATCCGGAGATATTTACCAGCACATGGGACTTTTCCCTCAACGCTAAAAAGACCAAGTCAAAGGACGTTGAGAGGATAAGAAGATGTGCCGAGATTATAGGGATTTTTGTTAGTTTGAGTTGTGGAAGACTTGGTCTTAGCGAAGTCCTTGATTTGGTTAAACAACCCAGTCAATGGCAATCTCCGAGCTTCATCAAACGGCCGTGATCTCCATCTTTGGCGATATTTTCTCCTTGTTTCTAGGGATATTTTTACCTTTCTTTTTACTATTTAAGGGGTATAAAAGAGAGTAACCTACACTTCCACACACACGTTCACTAGCTTCTGTAAACTCTCTCTTATGCTATCCGATTTGTAATCACTCAACTATCAATAATACATTTTTGGGTTTTAGGTAGGTTACCTAAAAACCTCCCGAGGTTTTATGCCGGCGAGATCATTTGACTCAAGGGCTTTCCTCGTTATATTGTTGCGTCCTTGATTTTGTTACTTCATTTTAGCATCCGTTTGTTCCATTTAATCAAATTCCAAAGTCCCCTCCTTATTATTAAATCCATACACTTTCATAAGTCAAGATTCGACATTATTGTTTTTTCTACCAAAACACCTAGCAGCTCTAGGTTCAAGTTTGTCATGTTTTTGATGGGCATAAGCAGCACAACCGAAAACTCTCATGTGCGAAATATCAATATCTCTTCCCGTAAATACCGCTTCGGGGCATCTACCATGCAATGGCACAGAAGGGGACCTATTGATGATATAGGCGGCAGTCATCACTGCCTCTCCCCAAAATCGTTTGGAGAGACCCGAGGTCTCAAGCATAGCCCTAACTCTTTCCAAAAGAGTTCTATTCATACGCTCGGCAACGCCATTTTGTTGAGGGTTATAAGGCACAGTTTTGTGCCTACCGATACCATTCAAATCACAAAATTCATCAAATTTATGATTACAAAATTCTAATCCATTATTAGTCCTGAGCATTTTTCATTTTATTACCAGTTTGATTTTCAATAAAAAATTTCCAATTTTTAAACTTTTCAAACGAATCAGATTTATGTCTCATTAAGAAAATCCAGACTTTTCGTGAAAAGTCATCGATAATAGATAAGAAATACCGGTTTCCACCTTGAGTGGGCACACTAGCGGGCCCCTATACATCAGCATGTAGGTAGTCAAGAAATTTTTTACTTGAATGCTTACCAAGGGAAGGGGGAGGAAAACTCACCTTATGACATTTGCTCTTCACACAAGTATCACAAAAAGGCACAACAGAAAATTTTTCTTTTAAAACTCCAGTTTTATGCAAAATTTATAAGCCTTTATTACTTATGTGTCCTAGCCTGCCATAAACTTGTTTTTATCCTCTTTAACGATATTAGCACAAATATCAGAACGAGCCATAGGCAAAGCTGAGCAAACATACAAATTTTGACGTTTTTCACATTTAGCAATCACCAAAGATCCCTTTAGTATTTTCATAACACCCTTTCCCCATTTTCCTTCCAAACCATCATCATCCAAAGAAGCACAAGAAATCAAGTTACTACACAATTCGGGCACATGTCTCACATTTTTCAAAGTTAAAACATAACCAGAATTACATTTCAAATCAATATCACCAATACCAATTATTTGACACTTTTTCTCATTTGCTAAGGAAACAGAGCCAACATTAACTTCATGGTAAGTAGAGAAAAGAGTTTTCAATGGTGTCATATGATATGTACAACCAGAATCTATAAGCCATTCACTAGCACATGCAAAATGCACAGAATTCACAACATTATCACGTGAATCAATCACCATAAATACATCAGCGGAAGCATCACTACTCAAAGCTAAGTTGCAGTCAAGTTGGTTGTGTTTTTGATTTTTCTTAGGATTGGGACAATCATTCCTAAAGTGTCCTACTTACCCACAATTGTAACAAGTTCTATGCCTTTGTTTGGAGTTCGACCTACTTGGACTTCTCCCATTCTTTTTGTCCGAATTTTGATTTTGATTTTGATTTTGATGAAGTTTTCCATTGTGCCTTTGTTTGGTTCTACCTCTAACCATATTAACTTCACTTGAACTACTAGACTTCCCTTTATTGGCCTTTAAATCTAACTCTTTACTCTTTAAACCGTTAATCACCGTATCAAGCTTAACTTGGTCTCTACCATATTTGATAGCAGATTTAACATCAGAGTATGAATCAGGTATAGCATTTAAAAGGACAATTGAAGTGTAGTTATCAATGTGTTCATCACCCGTTTGTTTTATATCTTGAATTAATTTGGTAAACTCATCAATGTTGTCCTCAATATCTTTATTTAAATCTAACTTGAAACTAAAAAACTTTTCTAAAAGATAGGTTTTATTAGGCAAGTTTTTATCAAAATAAATTGATTCCAATTTATTCCAAAGATCTCTAGCATGCGCTTGTTTACCACATTTCCGAATAACAGCTTCGGACAAGTTCAAGATAATAGACGAGTAAGCACATTCATCCCATTCAAGCATATCTTCTTCAGAAGCATCTTTTGGAAACTTTAAAGTTATTGCTTTATAAGTTTTTTCTTTAATCAAAATTCCTTTCATCTTTTGTTGCCATATAGAAAAATCAAATTTTCCGTTACACGGTTCCAAATTGTAATTCGAGGTAGACATTATCAAAATACAATTAACATTTATGAAAATCACAGATTTAAGCACATAGTCAACACAAAGCAAGCAAATTAATTTCTAGCAGGCAGAAAATTATCAACGGGAGTAAATAACAGCAGGTATACAACAACAACAACAACAACAAAGCCTTAGTCCCAAAATAATTTGGGGTCGGCTAACATGAATCCTCATATGTTATCGTGAAAAAAAATAAATAAAAAAATTAAATTAAATTAAATTAAAAATAAATAAAAAAAATAAAAAAAATAAAAATAAAAATAAAAAAATAACAAATCAAAAATAAAAAAGTAAAAAAGTAAAAAATAAAAAATCAACCCCCCACATGAATTTTTGCCCTCCACTCCGGCCTCTTCAACACCATACTTTCATCCACTCCAAGTAAATTCATATCATTTTCAATTACTCTAATCCAAGTTTGTTTGGGTCTTCCCCTACCCCTCGCCATTTTATCATTTCTCCACTGTTTCGGCCTCCTAACCGGTGCATCACTCGGTCTCCTTCTCACATGTCCAAACCACCGTAGACGATTTTTTCTCATTTTATCCTCAATGGGCGCAACTCCTACTTTACCTCTAATCACCTTATTCCCCAACCGATCCTTTCTTGTATGACCGCACATCCATCGAAGCATACGCATCTCCGCCACATTCATCTTATGCACGTGACACTGTTTCACGGCCCAACATTCGGTGCCGTAAAGCAATGCCGGCCTAATTGTCGTGCGGTAGAATTTTCCCTTTAATCTATTGGGCATGCCGCGATCACATAGAAACCCTGTAGCACTCTTCCACTTCAACCAACCTGCTTTAATCCTATGAGCCACATCTCCATCTAATTCTCCATCCTTTTGGATAATGGATTCAAGATAGCGAAAAAACTCAGAAGCTTGGATAATATTTCCATCAAATGTGACCGCCCCTGCCTCCCTACTTCCAACTCTGCTAAACTTACACTCCAAATATTCAGTCTTGCTTCTGCTTAATCGAAAACCTCGAAATTCCAAAGTGTGTCTCCACAACTCCAATTTACTTTCAACACCCTCTCTTGTCTCATCAATCAGCACAATATCATATGCGAACAGCATACACTTTGGTATATCATCTTGGACTGACCTCGTCAATTCATCCATTATCAAAGCAAAAAGAAATGGGCTAAGTGCGGAACCTTGATGCACTCCAATCTTTATAGGGAACTCTTCAGTCTTTCCAACACTAGTCTGTACACAAGTACTAACTCCATTATACATGTCCTTGATAATATCAATATATTTCTTTGAAACACCCTTCTTTGCTAATGCCCACCAAAGTACCTCTCTTGGCACTTTATCATATGCCTTCTCCAAATCAATGAAAACCATATGCAAATCTTTCTTTTGATCCCGATATTTCTCCATGGTTTCTCTCATAAGATATATTGCCTCCATAGTCGATCTTCCTGGCATAAACCCAAATTGGTTATCCGAAATATGAAATATCCACAATTTTTCTCAGCCTTTGTGCAATCACTCTTTCCCAAAGTTTCATAGTATGGCTCATTAGTTTGATCCCCCGATAGTTGGCACAATCTTGGACATCACCTTTATTCTTATACAAAGGGATCATAGTACTCTTCCGCCACTCCAATGGCATTGTGTTAACTCTCCATATCTTGTTAAATAGCGTTGTTAACCAATCTACTCCCCTCTCCCCGAAATATCTCCAAACCTCAATTGGTATACCATCCGGTCCAACGGCTTTCTTCAATCTCATCTTTTTCATTGCCATTTCCACTTCACTCTTTCGAATTCTCCGCATAAAATCTCGATTAACCATACTCGAAGAGATATTTAAATCTCCAACATCCTCGCTTCGACCGCCATTGAACAAGTTATCAAAGTACGAACTCCATCTATCTTTTATCTCTTTATCCCCGACTAAAACTCTTTGGTCTACATCCTTCACACATTTAACCGTCCCAATATCTCGTGTCCTCTTATCCTCATACGAGCGAGTCTGTAGATGTCCTTTTCCCCTTCTTTTGTATCCAACTTATCATAAAGTTTCTGATTCACCTTTGCTCTTGCGTCTCTTACTGCTTTCTTAGCATCTCTTCTAGCTTCCTTATACTTCTCATAGTTCTCGTCGCTCCTACATTTCCCCAATAATTTGTAGCATTCTCGCTTGCCCTTTATTGCTTGTTTTACTTCCTCGTTCCACCATGATGTGTCCTTACTTGGTGGCCCATTTCCTCTAGATTCTCCAAGGACTTCTTTCGCCACCTCCTTTATGGTATGTACCATCTTAGTCCAAGTCGAATCTATATCCATATCCTCCATGTTATCCGCCCAAATACCGGTATCGACCATCTTAGCTACAAATTTCGGTTGATTTTCCCCTTGAAGTCTCCACCACTTGATTCTAGGGTCTACCTGTGATTTTCTCTTTCTCGAAATTCTCTTACATCGAAAATCAAGTACCACCAGTCTATGTTGAGTTGCTGTGCTCTCACCCGGAACAACCTTGCAATCTGTATAACTCTTTCTACAAGTATTTCTTACTAAGAAGAAGTCAATCGACTCGCATTACCTCCACTCCTATAGGACACCAAGTGAGATTCTCTCTTCTTTAACCACGTGTTCATTATCCTCAAGTCATATGCCAACGCAAAGTCCAGCATACTATTTCCTGCTTCATTCCTCTCTCCAAAACCAAAACCTCCATGTATGCTCTCAAAGCCATATCGACTAGACCCCACATGTCCGTTCAGATCACCACCAATCACTAATTTCTCACCACTAGGCACTCGTTGCACTACCTCCTCCAAATCTTCCCGTAACACTTGTTTAATAGATGCATCCAACCCTACTTGTGGTGCATAGCGAAAATAATAGTTATAATCTCATCACGTATCACCAGTTTAATGCCCATAATTCGATCACTCTTCTTGTACACTTCCACCACATCATTAATATACTCCTTATCAATAATGATACCCACTCCATTTCTACCCTTATCCTTTCCTGAGTACCAAAGCTTAAAACCCCAAGGCGATATTTCTTTTGCTTTCTCTCCAACCCACTTAGTTTCCTGTAAACACATTATGTGAATCTTCCTCCTCCTCATAACTTCCACCACCTCTCGCCGATCTCCCCGTCAATGATCCAATGTTTCAAGTTCCAAAGCGCATCCCACTACCCTTACACCTACCATGGACTAGCTTCTTTACTCGCACTCGTCCGCAATGCGGGAACCCTTGCATATTTGAAACCACCCCCGTGCGAAGAGATGGCGCGTCGCTTCCGGGCGACGACCTAGCAACCTTTGCATACTTATCACTACACCCAGGTCTTTGAAGTGTAGCGCACCCTTGCATATTTGACACCACCCCCGGGCGAAGAGATGGCGCGTCGCTTCCGGACGACGACCTAGCAACCTTTGCATACTTATCACTACACCCAGGTCTTTGAAGTGTAGCGCGTCGCTGCTGAGGAAACGCCCCAACGATATTCATAATCCGATTCATGTCATGTTAATGTGACAAAATTTTTACGCTGGCTGTCACATGCCTACCGCAACCCTCGCCCTTTATCCTGACTTGGGACAGGCAAGGATAAATCCTTGGTGGGTTTAAATAACAGCAGGTATATGCTAACAAAAATACCAAACCAAAACTGCATTTTGGATTGAAGGTAGCTCGCAGAAGAAAATTCCTAGGTTCATCGAACCGAGGCTCTGATACCACTGTAATGTAATGCCACAGGAGTAATGAACCGAATAGGAGCACAGCTGCAAAACAACGTAAGGAAGAAACAACGAAAGTAGCAAATGTTCAACAACAATAATAAAGAGCAAAATACCACAGATACTGAGTTAGTCTGAGTAATATCATATGCTTTGATCCGGCTCAGATCCCACACACAACAATTATACACACAACAGAGTATAATTGTTCAGTCCCACCAATAGTTCGTTCCAAGGTTTCAATTTTCGTCAATGGCCAAGCCTACCAACAAATCCAAACCCAAAACCCCTCTCACAGAGTAATCTCACACGGCTCAAACACACACACACACACACCAGTGTATCCCTTCACAGATAACATAACTCACAGAATCGCACAGAGCAAGGATGAAGAAGAGAGAGTTTGAGAGAGAGAGAGAGAGATTGCTGAATCGTACCTAGAATGGGAGAAGGGGGACGGTATTTATAGGCTTCAATAGATAACGGGTGAAGAGATAAGGATTGACGAATCCTTATCTAGCCAAACGATCAGCAGCAGCAGCACCGAAATCGCAGCAAGGGAGGGCGAAGTCAGCTGCTAGCGACGAAACAGGGAGATCGTTATTAGGGCGTAAACTGAAGCCCCTAATTTCGCTACTTTACACTAACAAACCAATATACATTTAAAGTTCAGACAAAAACTAACAAACCAATAAATTCATGTAAATATATACTGAAAGTGCAAGTGATAACTAAGCTTCAGGAAGCCACCGGTTGTGACAAACCTTCGTAATGTCGAAAACCAGTCGAGTGCAGCACAGCTATTCCTTGGACTTCATCCTCTTCCGTGGCACCTTCTATGGGTCTTCTTAATGGATGCTTGACTGAGGTGTGGACTTGATTTCAGGTATAGTTCACTGAACCTTCCCTCCATGTAAGAAAGTGACATATACGGAGTACTTAATTAGGTGAATTCATCCAAGGTTCCTTTGAATAATATTCGATGATGATCTTTGATACATCTACCCATTTGTCCTTCCAGTGTTTTGATAATATGCTTGTTGCAACAGAGTCCTACTTTACTTTTATACTCAAAACACCGATTTACTGTTCTTCTCGCTCATTCTCTCTCCTATTGTATTTTTCATACTCACAAACACCTTTTCCCACTAATTCTATCTCCTATCTTTCCTTAATTCTTGTGCCCAATTTTTTGATTTTCACTCACGTGGGACGACACGAGAGTATGGACTAAATACTTTCATGATGATGATTATTGATTCAATGACCTAAAAATGTAAACAGACACAACAAGTGAGATGCAGTTGCTATAGATTATACATACCACAGAGGGTTAAAAGCAAAAAGTATTTAATCAGACACAAGGACTCGAAAGGAAAGGAAAATAGTGGAGTTTAATTATATTCATAAAGGTTGAGATTACAACTGAGAAAATACTACAACTACTGCAACATATTCGGTCCTCAAAACATCTAGACCAAATTGTATAGACAAATCTAAGCTTTCTTGGGAGATTTGGTAGCAGCTTTCTTGGGTGACTTTGGAGCCTTCTCAGCAGCCTCAGTTGCAGCAGCAGATTTCTTAGGCAAAAGAACTGGGTTTATGTTAGGCAAAACACCTCCACTTGCAATTGTTACACCAGCAAGCAATTTCCCCAATTCATTATCATTTCTCACTGCCAATTGAACATGTCTAGGGTTTATCCTCGTCTTCTTGTTATCCCTCGCAGCATTCCCAGCCAATTCCAACACCTATTCAAATTTTCAATTCATTTCGAATTCCCAATAAATTTTAACAACAGAATGCAAATAGAGTATGTAAATTGTGAATGTACCTCAGCAGCTAGGTATTCGAGGACGGCGGCGAGATAGACGGGAGCTCCGGATCCCGTGCGCTGAGCATATCGGCCTTTTTTGAGGAGCCTGGCGACTCTGCCGACGGGGAACTGAAGGCCGGCCTTGATCGACTTGGTCACTGATTTCTTCCTCTCTCCGGCGCCTTTCCTACCGCCGGCTCCTTTTGTCTTTCCGGTCTCCATTGAATCGATCTGAAAAGAGATTGAATTGGGAGGCAGATTTCTGGTGTTTGATTTCTGCTCTGAATGCTTGAAGACTTACGAGAAAGGTTGAGTATTTATACGGAAAATGATGTTGACTGTGACACGTTGGCAATCTTTGTGTGTTTCATTAGCCAGTGAAAACGATGAGATCGAGCGTGCTGAGTGATGATGGCCACAATGGGCCTTAGCCCGTGGACAATTTTTTTTGCCCGCAGCCCGCAGCCCGTTTTTTTAGAAAGCATGCCCCGTGATCCGGCCCGTGAATAAGACGGTGTGTGCTTGGATTTGATAATTGGTGACGGGTCGGGCCAAGCCCGCGGGCTTCCAAAGCCCGTTTGGCTGCTGTCCGTTTGGCCCGTTTTTTTTTTTATAATTTATATTTATAATTTGGATAAATAACACAAACATCCTTGTGGCCAAGTGGTTAGTTGCTCCCATTACCATCTTTTGTTTAAAAAAAAAAAGGATAAAATCCGTTTGGCCCGTGGATCTTGGATCCGGGCCAAACGGGCGGGCTTCACCTCGGGTTTCTGTACGGGCCGGGCCGGGCTTTAGCCCGTTAACACACACGGACGGGCCGGACTAAGCCCGTTTCACCGTTAACCCTTAACTTGGCGGGCCGGGCCGGGTAGCCCGTTTGGGCATCATCAGTGCTGAGAGACACAAAATGGATTCAAATTTTAGAGAGAGAGAGAGAGAGAGAGAGAAAGAGAGAGAGTGTGGAGTATATTTTTGAAATAGGAAAAAACCATATTTTAATTTTTTTCAAAATGTTTTCATTTAACTATTATTTTCAAAATATTCTCACTAAATTTTCGTATTTTTTCAAAATATACTAACTCTATCGATAAATTATCTAAAAATCTAATGAAATTGAACCAAATGACCTCACATCATGACTAATTTCGTTATATACAATCTATAATAAATAGTTTTTTTGGAGAATTAATTTGTAATATTTTCTATAAACTACTTCCTCCGTCCCACGTGAATGCAAACTTATTTCTATTTTGATCCGTCTCACGTGAATGCAAACTTTCCAAAATGGCAAAGAATATTCACTATTCCACCCACTCATTCTCTCTCCTACTTCACTTTTACACTCACAACATTCTCTCTCCTCACTATTCCTCCCACTCATTCTCTCTCCTATTTAATTTTTCATACTCACAACATTTAACTTTTTCTCTTTCTTACATCACTTTTCCTTAATTCCCACACCCAAAAGTTAGTCCACATTCACGTGGGACGGAGGGAGTATGTGCTTATAACATTTTAAATTAATTAATTTGTACTCCCTCCGTCCCATTTCAAGCTTCACTTTTGCCAAAATGGGTGTCCCGCTAAAAGCTTCACATTTCCTAGAATGACAAAGAATCTTTACTATTCCACCCACTAATTATATCTCCTATTTCATTTTTATACTCACAACACTTTCAAATTTACTATTCACTCACTCATTCTCTCTCCTATTTTACTTTTATACTCACAACACTTTTTTCACTTATCTTTTTTCTTAATTTTCGTGTGTGGCCAAAAGGGTGAAGTATGAAATGGGACGGAGGGAGTATTTTTTATCATATACTCCCTCTGTCCCAGAAAATCCGTCACTTTTTATCCAAAATGACGTCGTTTGAAGCGTCACCTTTCCTAAAATGAAAATATTTTATTAATATTCTATTACACCCACTCATTATTTCCTCCACTCATTCTCTCTCCTAAAACACTATTACACTTACAACACTTTTTAAATTTACTATTTCCTCCACTAATTCTTTCTCCTCTTTCAAATTACACTCACAACATTTTTTCTTTCCACTTTTTTTCTTAATTTGCGTGTCGGACCTAAAATGGCGACACTTTTCTTGGGACGGAGGGAGTATGTCAACAACGTTAACGTATTGGTTGAAAAACTTAATAAACATTAGTCACGTGGCAAAATTTATTTATGTTTTAAGCAAATTTGTTAAAATAGTAAGCACATTTTGAAAATTACAAAAATTTAGTGAAAACATTTTGAAAATATTACTTTAATGAGAACATTAGCGACTCGTTTTTGCCTTTGAAATACTAGTGATTAATTCGTCCGTCCCCGACAGGGATAAAACACTGAGGTAAAAGTTAAATGTAAATACAATTCAAAAAATTAATGAGGTAATTTTATGTAATACTCCCTCCGTCCCATACCTACGTGCACACTTTCCATTTTGGGCGTCCCAAACCTACGTGCACATTTCCTAAAATGGAAAGGAATCTTTACTATTCCCTCCACTCATTCTCTCTCCTACATTATTTTAATACTCACAACACCATTATAATTTACTATTCCCTCCACTCATTCTCTCTCCTATTTTATTTCACACTCACAACACTTTCAATATAATATTCTCTTCTTAATTTACGTGAAAAGTCAAACCGAGCACATAGGTCCGGGACGGAGGGAGTATATTACAACTTGTCAAAAACTACACAACATTTGTAGTCGTGACATAATCATCCTCGGTATCAACACCTCCTTACCAACATTCTTTCCGGACAACATTACCGCCTCGACAATGTTCTTACCTATATATATATATATATATATATATTAAAATAACAGTATGTTTTATGTCAAATAATCAAATAATTAATTGTATAAATTTATAATTATATACTAACAAAATTGATTTGCGTACCTAGATTTGTAACGATCAATCTTGTACCGTTACACAATTCTGAAGATTGATCTATATTTTGTAACAACATGACGATACATCCAATCTTTAGCTTCATTATGTGATTAGGTATTCCAGAGCACTTGACGGTGTTTAGAAATTCAGTTGAAAATATATCTTCGGCTGATTGGTTAAATTTCTCGTCTTTGCATATGGCGTCAGAACTCATGTATTCCACTTCTTTTCCAGGAAAGAGCGACATAACATACTCATTAATATTGTCAACAATCTCATTTGTTGGTGCAAGTATAGCCCGATTCTGAAAAATCCATCAACATCTTTATTCTGCATTAAGTTCAGGTATATGCAATCCACGATAGCTGAGACGGTATTGACAGAATCTCTTATCAATATGTCATCTGGTATTTTGATTTCAACTTCACCATGGTTCTTATCATCTGCAGTAATAACCAACATATAATAAATAAATATTAGTAAAAATATGAACTTAAAAGGAAGTAAAAATCAATATTAAAATTGAGAGAAGATCGGAAAATTATGAAGTAGTTTTTACTAATAATAAAACGGATATAGTACATAAATTGCAACAAAGGTAGTAAGGCTTTTGAGACAGAGGTAGTAATAACCAACGGATAAAATATGTATCTATATCTTAAAAGCAGTTGTTACTTATCACTGCAGTCCCATCACCAATGGATAATAACCAATTTGCAAACGACCTGATATCCTCAACATCCGAAGAAGACAAACCATCCTACATAAAATATTATATTTTAGTCTTATTATAACTTTTAAAATATAGATACGTATACATGATTTTAAACAAAATATATTTGAAAATCACATGTAATCTCATATTTTGTGTTAACCTTAGTACTTTGCATTCATTTCATAATGTCGATGAACATAGTGAAGCATGCACAATATCATTTCAGCTACCCATAGGTACGACTGGAAGAATTTGTCTGAAATCTCTTCCAAATACCACAACCTTACCACCAAACGGCTTATCACATAACCGTCTATCAGGACCACGGATAATATCTCTCAAGCTACGATCAAGCGTCTCAAAGTAGTGTTTATGTGCCATTGAAGATTCGTCCCAAATAATAAGCGATGTTTTTTTTAAGTAACTCTGCCTCATCAGAACCTGGCTTAAGTTTGCTACACATGAAAGTCTCATCAAGCTGTAAAGGTATACCAAATTTAGAATGGGCAGTCCTACCTCCGGAAAGTAATAATGAAAAAATACCACTGGATGCAGCTACAACTACAATCTTCCTCTGCATCCGTAATGCAGCACATAATGTCTTCCACATAAACGTCTTTCCCGTCCCTCCATAACCATACAGGAAGAATACTCTACCATTTCCACTATCGACAGCTGACATGATTTCTTCATATAATTCCTTCTGCTCAGCCGTGAGTTATTTATACAACCTGGCGTGCTCAGCCTTCATCTCTTCTATATCATATGATGTTTCATCTAAAATAAGCATGTTCTGTGCATCCTCAATAGCAGAGTCGATCGGCTTAGGCATATTTGTAAACTTATGCAGGCTACTTCCATTTTGAACCAATATCTTTTCAATTTCTGCTAAAGTAAGATTATTCTTCTATTCTTCGTTTAGTTTCAATCCTGGCACAATTATGAAAAAAATGCAATTAAATATATATCCAAGAGTTAATATAATAATAATTAAAGGAATACAAATTATATATATACGTATACTACATATATAAGATAAAACATATAGGGAGTACAAAATAATTTATGTCCTTAAATTAAACGTTAAAACTTGGAACTCAATATATTTGATAAAATGCATTATGGTTATATAATATCTCTACATGAAAATTAGTGTGGGAGGAAAGGATGATACTATTAATATGAGATGGTGGGAGTACGTTTATTTGTAAATATTAAATAACCAATAAATTTGTTCTCCAACCAATAACAAAACTATGTTTTGTAAATAAAATTGATAACAAATTAGTGCAACACGGAGGAAGTACAAATTTAAAAAATGCACTACAATCAACTTTATATCTCAAATATTCGATCAAAGTATAAACATGTATGTAATATCCATATTAGATAATTAATGTGGGACGGATGGAGTGGTGAATATTTTCGCCATACGGTCGAAGTACACTATTGAAATTAGAACAAATATCCAATATATTTTACTTTAATTACGGTTAGAAAAAAAATTAGAATTGTGTTTTATAAGCATTTGTAATTACATTATATATTAGAGAAAATATATAAATATATGTAATATTAATTGAAAATCTATATTAGATTTAAAGATGATAAACTTATCCGGATTATTGTGCAGTTTCCTATAGTTGTATTCCATGTCATCGGAAAGTTCCTCCCAAGTCTTATTCCATACCTCCTGCGGCATAGTCATGAAATTAGACAGTAATAGGACAACTAATAGTCTCCTTAAGGCTACAGACATTTTCCAACCAGCTGCTTTTTTTATTGCATCGACATATTCCTTGTCGTCATCTAACAAACCCAAGGCATAGCAAGCTGATTTAAAGTCCTTACAGACAACATGATCAACGGTTCTCAAATCTTCAAAATTTTTGCAACCGGCTTTATGATTCAACATAATCCTCAAGTAGTACAATTCCCCACAGCCGACCGGTACATGATATATCCTTCCAATTGCAAATCGACTATCTTTCCTGCGGCGCCATTCACATTTATTTTTTACCCACACAAAATACCTCGGAAATTCACAGTATTTCAAATGTCAACCGTCTTCATTATTACGGTTATACTCTATCCACTTAACAAACTGGGATTCTTTAACAGTCTTTGCTTTTTCAAGAACATCTTTAATGTAATCCCCTTCGTGAAAAGGTATAGTCTGGTCACCCTTCATGTGAAACCAAATCCCTCACATGCAGAGACATATCTACAATCAATGAACCTTTCAACCTCATCCTCTTCTTGTAATCCAAGAGTTATCAAATCGCTACCCTTGTTAAACCGTTAGAAATAGTGCGGGATAATTTCTTCTTACGAAAATTGTGTTTCACAAAACTCGACTCCCGATTAAATTTTGTTATTAATTTTCCGTTTCATCTTATCCTTCTTTTTTTCCATTTTCATGAAATATTTTATTTGAATTATTTCTATTTTGGTAATATCTTTTTAAACAAACCATTGAACTTTGAAAATTGACATTCAAGAAGAAAGAAGAGAAAGTGAGTAAAGGATGAGAGTCAACCAATAAAGAAAAGAGAGTAATGAGATAATAATTAAACCTCATTTAGGATAGCGATAGAAATGAAAATAAACTGTTAAAATATATGAATAGTTAAATGTGACTATCATTATGAAATAGATGAACTATCTGAGTAATCCAAATATTAAATAATTTAGAAAATAAATTTTAAAATATTGAACTTTGAAAATTGACATTCAAGAAGAAAGAAGAGAAAGTGAGTAAAGGATGAGAGTCAACCGATAAAGAAAAGAGAGTAATGAGATAATAATTAAACCTCATTTAGGTTAGCGATAGAAATGAAAATAAGTTGTTAAAATATTTGAATAGTTAAATGTGACTATCATTATGAAAAAAAATTTAAAATATTGAATTAAATATGAGTAGATTTATAAATTTTAAAATATTGAATTAAATAAAGAAAATGAAAAGATAAAATAAAATATGCACAATAAATAAATCGTGAATATAAATCAAAATTTTATTAAATTTCATTTTTACTTACAAACTTGCATATTTTTACTCATGTTAAATTAACTTTGATTATATTTGTATTTTAATATATTCTTATGTTTTTATATTATTTTAAAAGTTACTAATTGAATTTCAAATGGATGATTGTGATTGGTGGATGATGGAAAGATTGACCAATGATATTGTGCCACTTGAAGTTTTCTAGGAGCTTGAAAAACTTTTGCTATTATATATAGTAGATTGTTAATTTTGTATATATTAATTTTCAAAATTTTAGAATTAAATAAAGAAAATGAAAAGATAAAATATGCACAATAAATAAATCGTGAATATAAAACAAAATTTTAATAAATTTCATTTTCACTTACAAACTTGCCTATTTTTACTCATGTTAAATTAACTTTGATTATATTTATATTTTAATATATTCTTATATATTTATATTGTTTTAAAAGTTACTAATTGAATTTCAAATGGATAATTGTGATTGGTGGATGGTGGAGAGATTGACCAATGATATTGTGCCACTTGGAGTTTTCTAGGAGTTTGAAAAACTTTTGCTATTATATATAGTAGATTGTTAATTTTGTATATATTAATTTTCAAAATCTTAGAATTAAATAAAGAAAATGAAAAGATAAAATATGCACAATAAATAAATCGTGAATATAAATTAAAATTGTATTAAATTTCATTTTTACTTACAAACTTGCCTATTTTTACTCATGTTAAATTAACTTTGGTTATATTTGTTGGAATTTTGATTTTGTAAAAAGTGAGGTTTGACCGAATTTTGACCAAGAATTTCATTAGGTTCCATTTTAAGAAAATGGAAATTGATTGCATATTAATAATCTACATTTGAAGTAGATTATTTTGATATATTTATTTTCTCAAAACCAATTAGTGGTGAATGAGAAATTAATGTTCAAAGTATGCAAAAAGAAATGGGTATATGAAGAGTTTATGGGATATGGAATAGTTATCCCACATTGCTTAAAGATGTAAAGTGATGATAGTTTATAAATGGAAGCATCCAAAGGAGTAGTCAACAAGTTGATCTCCTTGGGCCAACCTAGTTGGACCATTGGGCCAACCAAGTTGGACCATTGGGCCGACCATGCATCCAAGTGGGCTATTGAGCTAGTTTTGTTCTAGCTCAAAATGAACCCACAACCCGCGAAGCGCGCGAAGGGAGGTTTAGGGCGCATATTGCACTTCGCACGATCGCTAAGGAGCCTTAAAATTTTGACAAAAGTTGGCTCGATCCAAGGCAGGTGAGGCAGGTTCGATTCTGGCTAGGTCCGTTTGGGTCTGGGCCGAGTTGGACTAGGCTTGGGCGAGTGGGCCGCTTGGGAAATCTGGTGGATTGGGCCGAGGCCCAATTGGGTTCGGCAAACCCAGCAGATCCGGATTAGAGTCAATTGGGTTGTGATGGTTCATGAAAAGGTGGGGCGTGACCCATGCCTTTTCAAATAGGCGGGTCAAGGCTGTTGGGTCGACCCAACAGATCTCCTCCATCCAATTTGCTTAGATCCAACGGTCTAGATTTAAAAAGCGCCAATTGTGTTTATTCCTAATGGGTACCACATCTCTTCATATACTATAAATAGACCCCTGGTTTGACAAATCATTTTACTTAATCATTCCTTCACTTCACATATTCACTCTCTCTTCTCACTAGAAGTAGAGAATCACTTATCTAATGGAGTTAACTAACTCAGATAGATATTTAACTGAATTATGGAATTCAGTCACAGAATTCAACGAAATTCTTAACATCATCTGTTAGAAGATAAAGCATCTCGTTGCATAAGTCTTCTTCAAAGTCTGGAAGTGTCAAACACGAATTTTGTTTGCCGAAGTCATTAATTTGGAGTGCTCCTATTAATGACTGTAAAGTCGTTTCATCTTGAGAGAAGATTGCCGCAGACCGTTAGCACCAGTGCGGGGCAATATCTTCTTGCTGAGATTGTGTCCAACACAAGACTCGACTTCTTTAATTACTCGGTTTGCTTTAATTTTCGCATTCTAGTTTATCTTTATTTCCTGCCCCGTTAATTATGTTATGGTTCATTATTTATTTGTCTTTTCGTTAAATTCAAGAAAGCCTTATTTATTGTTATATAGACAATTTTACCAACAATCGCAAGAAGATATTTACGTTTTCTTATTTTTATGACAAATATGATCCAATGATGATGGACAACCGAAGGACATTATCATTAGAGACTTAACGAGAAAAATGACGGTTTCCAAGGAAGGATAACTAGACAAGCAGTGGAAGTTAACTAGAAGATAACGAGAAGGTCAACAATAATCCCGGAAGTGATTCAAAGAATTGTTGACAACATGGAGCGGACTTATAATCGAATAACCAAGATTCGCCTAGACATATAACCGAAGAGGAAGAGGATGATGTTCCAAATTCTCCAAGGCAAATAAACTGAAGAGAAAGAGGATGATGATCTAGATTTGCCAAAGATAACCGAAAAAGAGGATGATGATGATCCAGATCCAAAAAGACAGAAAGCCAATCCGCAAAGACAGATAGCCACAGAAGAATGGAATTATGAAAAATCTCATATGTAGGACGTACATACTGACTAGGCCAAATGATGCCTGTACAAAAGGCACTGCCTCGTGGGGACAACCAAAGAGTTGTAGAACACTTTGGAATGGACTATAAGGTTTAAGGAACCGGATCCAAGATTTGTTACAAGATGTGGTAAGACCAATCACGTAGCAAAAGTTTGTCGTATTTCAAGAAGGGAAATGGACAACTGAATCAAACCAACATCACCGAAAGGTTGAAATGGATTTGATATAAGCAGCAATGGTGTTTGAAACCAACTTAGCAAAGTTGGAGGTCAACCCATGAGAATGGTGGATAGACACTGGAGCTGAAATGACCCACCATATATATGCTGATAAAGAGAGCTTCTCATCATACACTCCTACCAATGGAAGGAAGGTGTATATGTGAAACTCTGAAACTTCCAACGTCATGGGACTTGGAAAGGTTGTAATAAAGATGTATTCAACCACACAACTGACTCGTGAATGTGCTGCATGTCCCAGACATTCACAAGAACCTAGTTTCCAGATCAACGTTGAGCAAGGCTGGATTTAGACAAGTGTTTGAGTCAGATAAAATTGTATTAACCAAGAAAAACTTATTTCTCGGTAAAGGGTACCTTGCCTAGAGGCAAAGAACAGCGGTGTTTCTTATGTTTACCTTTTGAAAGGTTCTAATTTATGGCGTGATAAATTAGGTTACTTGAATTTCAACACAATTAAGACGTTAGTGAGTCGAGAATTAATTCTTATGAATAAATTCGATTCAACTAACAAGTGTGAAATTTGCATGGAAGATAAAATGACTATGTCATCATTTTCTTCAGTAATAAGAAACACGACACCTCTTGAGTTAGCTCACACAAATAATTGTGATCTGAAGTTAGTGCAAACTCGAGGTGAGAAAAAGTATTTAATTACTTTATAAATGGTTGCACAAGATATTGCTATAAATATCTCTTGATAAGGAAGGATGAAGCCTTGGAGGCTTTCCAAACTTATAAGAATGAAGTTGACGAATCAACTTAATGTAAAGAAGATTCGAAACGCTAGAAGGAGGGAATATGCGGCACCGTTTGAGGATATTTGTGAGGTTTCCGGCAGTATTCATCAAACGATCGCAACATATTCAACTCAGTCTAATGCAGAAGCTAAATGCAAGAATCATACCCCTAAAGAGATGATAAATGCAATAAGCTCTAGCTTAACCGAATTTATGGGGGAAGATGTACAGTCATTTTTAATGACATACCCAAGAAAGGATTTGATAAAACTAATTACAGATTATGGCATAATCGTAAGACGTTTTATAAATACTTTAAGTGTGGGGGTACACCTCAATTGTGGGGATACACCTCAAGTGTGGGGGTACGAGCTAAAGTACTTAAGCCAAAGACAAGGAATTTGGTATTCCTTGAAATCATATTTCCTTGAAATAAAAAGGAAATAATATAAGTTTAAGAAGAGAACTTATAAAACTGTAAAAGATTTATCTTAATAGTAAGATGAACTAAGACACAGTTTGTGGACAAAAGAAGCTAGTCTTTTGATCCTAACTTTCTATGATAGAAAATTAAACGAAAACTGTTAAATAATGTTGTTAACATTTAAATGAATAGTTCATCATACATTTGGAAGTTGGTTGATCTTCTTTCATAATGCGAACCGTTGAGTTGCAAATTGGTCCTTAAAAGGAAATATTTGAAAGATGAATCTATAGACGGAAAACTCTTGAAAAATAAGACTTTCAAGAAATGTAGTCAAGGGAGTTAGAATTTCGAAAGATAGATTTCTAAAAGGAAAATAATCTTGAGAAATAAACTCTATTGAGACAGATTTTAATCTGAAAAAGCAGATTATTGATCTCGAAAGTGAGACTCTTGAGATATAGAATCTGAAGAGAAAAGATTCTTAAAGTAATAGACTCTTTAATGGTAGAATCATAAGAGTTAGATAAATTCTCCAAGATAGACTCTCGAATAATTAGCTAAATTCTTGAGAAGTAACAGATAGATTCTTGAGAGTTAGAATCTATAAGGTAGAATCTTGAGAGGTAATCTCTGTAAGGTAGATTCCTGAGAGGTAGACTCTAAGGAGGTCAAACCACTTAGAGATACTCAATACTTGGGAAGTCAGAACGGTACAAAGATAATAACCACTCGAAGAAACTGACCGATTGAAGAATTTGATCACTCGAAAGGATTGACCATTCTAGAGAGACTAAAAGTCTAATTAAAAATTTGTAATAAATCACTAAGTATAGTCAAAGTACTTGGAGTACTTAAAGATATTCTTGTGATTATAGATTACAATAAATAAGATATTCAATAGTATGAAAATGATATACTGATTGGATATCAGACACAAATAAACTCCAAGATGAAAATGTGTTCACAATAAATGGAGTAGCAGTGTAAAACTTTCAAGACAACATGAACAACTCGATTCAATAAGGAATCTGAGTCGATAGCGTTAGATAAAGATAAAAGCTAAATGGTCTTGGAAGATATTCCTTTGTGGAATAAGTTTCTATCTACATGACCTAAGACATTGTGACGACAATGAGAAATAGAAAAAGGTGTAGAACATCGTGGTAAGTCAAGACACAATGGTCATTGACATATTACCATAAGATAATTGATCTCAAATGGGACTGTCACAACTGGCCATGTGAAGTCAAAAATGGATCCGTATACCAAAGGGTATGAATAGGAGATCAAATTGTTTGGTAAGGGGAATGAGATTAAAAAATCCACACAAACAAATAAATCCATAGTGGACACTCAACCTTGAGAATTGGAGATCCCATGCCCTTAGTTCAATGAGACAACTAAATTATGAAAATTCTAGTATATGCGCTTAGAAATCATTATAACTCATTCTCAGAAGTCATCTAAGTGCTAAAACACCTGATGACATGTGGTGAGGGTAAGCTTAAAGCTTTGATCACCTATATAAGTGAGAAGTAATAAGGCCGCTTCTAAATTGAAACACTTATGAATCAAGAACGGTCCAGGGCCGAAATGGACAAAACGTGAGAACAAAACGTGTTAGAGTTGTTATTGTGTGAGTACTATTGTCTTGGTATACACTATACAGTCACTGGTTCAAAGCATCTCACTACCAAATGGCTAGTATATCCGATAGTATTTCACTAGGGAAGGTTCAAGGCCATAAGCTACCTATCTCGATGCAATAATAGTTCGCCGAAACTTCCAGACGAGTCTGCATTCATGCATGCATTAATTTGTCATTCATGTGGGGATTGTTGGAATTTTGGTTTTGTAAAAAGTGAGGTTTGACCGACTTTTGACCAAGAATTTCATTAGGTTCCATTTTAAGAAAATGGAAATTGATTGCATATTAATAATCTACATTTGGAGTAGATTAATTTGTATTTTCTCAAAACCAATTAGTGGTGAATGAGAAATTAATGTTCAAAGTATACAAAAAGAAATGGGTATATGAAGAGTTTATGGGATATGGAATAGTTATCCCACATTGCTTAAAGATGTAAAGTGATGATAGTTTATAAATGGAAGCATCCAAAGGAGTAGTCAACAAGTTGATCTCCTTGGGCCAACCTAGTTGGACCATTGGGCCAACCATGCATCCAAGTGGGCTATTGAGCTAGTTTTGTTCTAGCTCAAAATGGACCCACAACCCGCGAAGCGCGCGAAGGGCGGAATGGGTGGTATAGGGCACACTTTGCACTTTGCACGACCGCATCGTCGCTAGGAGCTAAGAAGCCTTAAACATTTGACAAAAGTTGGCTCGATCCAAGGCAGGTGAGGCGGGTTCGGTTCTGGCTAGGACCGTTTGGGTTTGGGCCGAGTTGGACTAGGCTTGGGCGAGTGGGCCGCTTGGGAAATCTGGTGGATTGGGCCGAGGCCCAATTGGGTTCGGCAAACCCAGCAAATCCGGATTAGAGTCAATCGGGTTGTGATGGTTCATGAAAAGGTGGGGCGTGACCCTTGCCTTTTCAAATAGGCGGGTCAAGGCTGTTGGGTCGACCCAGCAGATCTCCTCCATCCAATTTGCTTGGATCCAACGGTCTAGATTTAAAGGGCACCAATTGTGTTTATTCCTAAAGGGTACCACATCTCTTCATATACTATAAATAGACCCCTGGTTTGACAAATCATTTCACTCAATCATTCCTTCACTTCACATATTCACTCTCTCTTCTCACTAGAAGTAGAGAATCACTTATCTAACGGAGTTAACTAACTCAGATAGATATTTAACTGAATTATGGAATTCAGTCACAGAATTCAACGGAATTCTTAACATCATCTGTTAGAAGATAAAGCATCTCGTTGCATAAGTCTTTTTCAAAGTCTGGAAGTGTCAAACACGAATTTGTTCGCCGAAGTCATTAATTTGGAGTGCTCCTATTAATGACTGTAAAGTCGTTTCATCTTGAGAGAAGATTGTCGCAGTCCGTTAGAACCAGTGCGGGGCAATATCTTCTTGCGGAGATTGTGTCCAACACAAGACTCGACTTCTTTAATTACTCGGTTTGCTTTAATTTCCGCATTCTAGTTTATCTTTATTTCCTGCCCCGTTAATTATGTTATGGTTCATTATTTATTTGTCTTTTTGTTAAATTCTAGAAAGCCTTATTTATTGTTATATAGATAATTTTACCAACAATATTTATATTTTAATATATACTTATATTTTTATATTATTTTAAAAGTTACTAATTGAATTTCAAATGGATGATTGTGATTGGTAGATGATGAAAAGATTGGCCAATGATATTGTGCCACTTGAAGTTTTCTAGGAGTTAGAAAAACTTTTCCTATTATATATAGTAGATTGTTAATTTTGTATATATTAATTTTCAAAATTTTAGAATTAAATAAAGAAAATGAAAAGATAAATATGCACAATAAATAAATCGTGAATATAAATCAAAATTTTATTAAATTTCATTTTTACTTACAAACTTGCCTATTTTTACTCATGTTGAATATTATTTTAAAAATTACTAATTGAATTTCAAATAGATGATTGTGATTGGTGGATGATGGAATGATAGGCCAATGATATTGTGCCACTTGGAGTTTTCTAGCAGCTAGAATTTTTTTTGCTATTATATATAATAGATTGCGGTTTTCTGGAGATAGCGATCTAGAGCAGGTAGGTGCATGAGGTTACAGTGGAGCTGAAAAAGGAAGGACGTTGGATTAGAGATGGTTTTGTTTCCACATTTGTCACTTTTCAGATAATTGCTTGTTGTACAAATTTATTCATTTCAGTTTAAAACCCCTCCAATTTTACCTTGTTGTACTCATCCCAATTTAAACTTGTTGTACTAAGTTTATTCACAAAATTTTAAAAACAAGTTTAAGTCATCTTTAATGTCCCCTCCCATTCGAAAAATTACAAAATAGGCTTTTCGAGTGAATTAAAGAAAGTATATAGTGTAATAAGTGTTGTAAATATGAAAATGACTTAAAAGAGAGAATGTGGGGTAGTGAATAGTAAGTAAATATTTATTGTGAGTATGACAAATTTATCCCATTAATAAATAAGTATTAAAAAAAATCCATTTTGATAGTGTGTCTTTTTAAATGGGACACCCAAAATGAATTTTTTTGTCTCTTCGAGTGGGATGGAGGGAGTATACTTTTAAACTCATTTTTTCCCTTCAAATTACAACAATTCAAATACAACGTAACGAAATGGGCTCAAACCTAGAGCTGTCAAAACGGACAAATGGGGCGGGTTTGCCCGCGGGCCCGAAAAGCTCGCCACTGAACGGGCCGGGGCGGGAAATCCCGCAACCTTGACGGTCCTTGAATCTCTTGGCCCAATTCGCCCCGCGTAGGGCTGCGGGCAAAACGGGCAAAGCCCGCAGAATTTTAATTTATTTGACAAAAATTTAAAAACAGAATTCCATACCTACCCAAATTGACTGAGCATAATTTCAGTATAAAGGCGGGGAGGGGGGAAAAGGTGCGTGTGTGTACGTGTGTAGATGCGAAGATGGGAGAGGCGGAGAGGGAGAAAAGACTAGCAGAGCGATACCCATGAGGACAGTGAGGCGGAGCCGTCGTGCTGTGCCAGATCTGGAAGCAGGATGGGAGAGCGAGACTAAGAGTCTCAGAGAGCCATAGTGAGAGAGAGAGAGAGAGGCAAAAACCCGGAGGCGCCGCAGTTGCCACTCGCCAGTCGACACTGCAGAGACGAAGACGGAAGGAACACTGATGAGAGAGAGAGCGAGTGAGTGATATTTTGATTTATACTTTTTAGCCCACCGACTAATAAATCTACTAGGTTTAACTCTTAGACTTTTACTGTTTGAAAATTGTGGGCTGCCGTGCCCACCCCGCCCCGATCCATAAAAACCCGCAGCCCGCGTGGGCAAAGCCCGTGAAGCCCGCCTCCAAACGGTCCTCTATTACATACCTGCCCCTTTTAGGTGGCGGGGCGGGCATGCCCACGGACTTTAGCCCTATTTGATAGCTCTACTCAAACCTTTGCAAAAAGCAACCACATATGTTATTGAGCCAAAGACTCATCAGCTTTAAACTCATTTTCTAGAATTCATCTTTTAATCTATAACTATAATTAACATTCTATTTTAAATGAGTCAACTGTTTTAAAGTAGAATATATTTTTAGAATTTAACTTTTAACTTTTAACTATGACTGACATTTTACGAAAGTTTAATATTTAATTTTAAATTTATAACCATGACTAATATTTATCTTGCAAATTTGACTGAACGAGATGCACACATCTCCGGTCATCAGGTTCAGACTAAGGGTGTCAGCGATTCGATTCAAATTGCGGTTTGAGAGCGAACCGAGCCAAACTATGTAGTTTGGTTTGGTTTGGTTTTTAACAATTAACGGTTCAGCTCGATTCCAAAAATTTATAAACCATGCGGTTCGGTTTGATTTGTGGTCTGACTCCTCCAAACCGAACCAAACCAAATCGAACCATTTCGAGCTGAACCGTCAAACCGAACCACCGAACTGAACTGCCAAACCGTTATCTTAATCGTTGATTATTTTTGATTTATTTGCCACCATTGAATATGATATAGCTAGACTTGGATTGATCTTTCTGCATATAACACTATCATCGTCACGAATTGAGAAGAAGGGATAAATTCTTCACTTTATTTGCATATGTAATGCTAGTTACAGCAAAACAATTTGAAAATTCTTATTGAAGTTAGTTGCTTTATAAGGTTAATGTGGTATTGATTAAGGCAATGCTAACTTTGAAGGAGGATCCTTCATTTATTATATGTGTTATTTTTCATTTTGCATTTTTCTTAATTTATTTGAGATGATTTTTTTAGGGGTCAATTGCAATTTGGTGACCTAAGTTTTACACATACTTGCAATACGGCAGCCAAGAGTGCAATTTAGTCAATCAATGCCCTAAATTTGCAATTTTTAGCAAATTGGTATAAAAACTAACGAAATCGTTAATTTTTTGACGGGATTAAACACATGTGCATGGCACATGACTTTTAAAGGGGCATTTTTGTCATTTTGTGAGTATTTATTCAAAAGTGAGTCAAACATAATCATAATAATAATAATAATAATAATAATAATAATAATAATAATAATAATAATAATAATAATAATAATAATAATAATAATAAATAATAAATAATAATAATAATAATAATAAAATTATAATAATAATAAAATAATAATAATAATAATGATAATAATAATAATATAATAATAATAAGAATAAAATAACAATAATAATAATAATAATAATAATAATAATAATAATAATAATAATAATAATAATAATAATAATAATAATAATAATAATAATAATAATAATAATAAAACTCCTCCCTTTTCCCCCTGCCCTACCCACTTCCCCCATCCCAGTTTCTTGCTCTCTCCCACCCAGCTCTGCCCCACCATCTCCCCTTCATCAACTCTTCTTCCTCCCTCACCCACCCACCCCAATCCTTTCCACCCAGCTGTACAATTCTCTCTCTATATATCTGTCTATCTACTATTTCTTCTACCTTCGACTTATACCCAATTTGGTTTCTGAAAGTCAATAAAGATCGAAGTATTGTGATATGGTTTATATTTCGATTCTTAGTGCCGGGTTGTTGATGGGCGGTGGTGGGATCTGGGTGCGGTGGTGATGCTTCTCTCTCTCCGCCATTTTTTTCCGGCGAGGAGGTAGCCGGAGGCGAAGGCGGTGGTGGAGGTGGGGAAGGGAATGAGGGGAAGAAGGGTTGATCGTTTGGTGGGGTGGTGGAAAATGGAATTTTAGGGGCCGGAGGTTGAGGGGATGAGGGAAAAGAGTCTTTAGGGAAGAAGGAAGGGTTGTGGGTGGTGGCAATGGCAGATAGGATAAGGGATGGAGGACGCATGTTGGAGGAGGAAGAAGATGAAGAAGGTGGGCATTTTATCTTTATTATTATTATTATTTATTATTTTTTTATTGTCTTTATTATTATTATTATTTTATTATTTTTTTTATTGTTGTTATTATTATTATTATTATTATTTTATAATTATTATTATTATTTTATTATTATTATTATTATTATATTATTATTATTTATTTTTATTTTTATTATTATTATTTTATCATTATTATTATTATTATTATTTATTATTATTATTATTATTTTATTTTTTATTTATTATTGTTTTTTTTTTATTATTATTATTATTTTAAAAGTCATGTGCCGTGCACATGTGTTTAATCCCGTCAAAAAATTAACGATTTCGTTAGTTTTTATACCAATTTGCTAAAAATTGCAAACTTAGGGCATTGATTGACTAAATTGCACTCTTGGCTGCCGTATTGCAAGTATGTGTAAAACTTAGGTCTCCAAATTGCAATTGACCCTTTGTTTAGTACTCAGTTTGGAAGACTGAAGTTTAATGTGGTATTGATAAGGAAAGGCTAACCTTGAAAGAGGAACTGATAATCCTTTTTCTTTCCAACTGAAGGAAATAATATGAGAAAGTTGCTGAAGATGTACTCATATATGCTACATCATACACCAATAGATATGCAAAAAATAAAAATAAAGTGCTAGTCAAGCAAACCATACATCGCCCTACATCAGTAAGTCTGTGTCACCATTTGTTGCTTAGTGAACATTTTGTTGCAAGTAAAGGAAAAAATATTCATATAGAGATCTTTCCCGTTAGTAGATTATTAATTCTCTGTAATTTTAATGTCTTTTACATAAATAGGTAAGGAGGAACGTTTAGAGTTTGGGCAGGTTTGTGGTTTGGACTGCGATCTAGACCGCAGTTTGGATCGCGATTTGAACCGTTTAATGAAACCGCGGTTTGAGATCGAACCGAACCAAATCGAGGTGGTTTGGTTTGGTTCGGTTTGAAAATTTCAATGGTTCGATTTGATTTGAGATTTCTCCAAATCGAATATTAGCGATTTGGTCTCTAAATTTGTCAAAACCAAACCATTTACACCCCTAGTTCAGACCATCATCCAATACTACTCTTACTCCGAAAAAATACACAAAGTTTTGGCACGCAATAAAGATAATGTTGTGTTTCGATTCCTAAGTAATGAAGGGTATTTTTGTCATTTAAAAACATTACACAATCAACTATGAATTTTGTGGAATATTAATTTGATTTAATAATTTGGATATGAATATATCAAAATGCTTATCCTTTTTATTCTTTATAGATTACTAACAAAAATGCAAAAAAAAAAAAATATCAAAATTATAGGGCTAATTTGGTTTTGATACCTAAACTAATTTTTGTTGCACACAAACTAACCTAATTATTTTTTATTTCATCCAAGGTACCTCCTGTGAGCACCCCAACCAGGGACCTAACGCGTGTCCCGAGCTTGAGAAGCCCAAACTAAGAAATCCCATCTTAGATTTTCAAAAACTTTTATTTCACATTTAAAAGAAAACCACTACTCAACTTCCAATTTAAAATCAACTGATAATATCTTCATTAGGAGAAAATTCCACAATGACTTCGGTAAACCATAATCTAATAAATTACATTGAAAACCCCAAATTAACTTTGTTTACAAAAGAGTTTATGTACAACTTTTTTTTTAAAAAGAGTAATACTTAATAAACACTCCCAAACAACCAACTCCTATACTTAACCTGACAAGTCCCAAAAGCAACAGTCCACAATTTTATCCCCGGCCTCACTGGTTTAGGTCACCTGTCTCAAAGACAATCTAAAGCAAGAAAGGGAAGGGGTGAGAATAAATCTCAATAAGCTATTATGAATGCAAAGAAGGTGCCAAACAATATGCAACACATAGCATGGTAACACATAACACATTATGAAAGCGGTAAACACCTTACGTTACCTCATTTTACCTTTCCCGTCTGAAAAATAAGTCGTACAACGTGAGAGTGAAATTCCTCTCTTTGGTGAACTGCCTCTAGCACATTCACCGCTTATAGGACTCATACTCCAGAGATCCATATAAGAAAATCAGATACTAAATCAGAGTATCCAACAATAATACCGCTATCTGTAAAGCTTTTGGCTTAATACAGAAGCATTCCCCCTAATCACCAAATCGCAGCGGTCTGTAAGGCTTTTGGCTCAATACAGTCGTTAGCACACCCACTCTGTGGCCACAGAGGGGAGAGGTCACAGGTATGATGAACCTTCAATCACTTATAGAACAAATCAATAATTGATTGAATTCCATTATACCCCCTTATCACATATACACGTTCAAGCACATGATAGATACTTGAAATTAATCCACAAAAAGGGATAATAATATAACAACATGTGTAAGTACCCCAATCTGGATCACACCCTTTCAAACACACGGGAAACACCGCAGACTCATCAACACAGTCTCGACGACCCCTCTCACTCAAAACCCTCTCTAAACCCCCAACCAAACCAAGGGAGGAGCCTTTCTGGGATAAAAAGGGACAAAAGGACCTTTCGGGAATTTTCAGGAAATTGGGAAAGCAATATTGGTCCGTACGGACCTCTTTGTTGTCATAATTACTGAATCTCCTTAAAGTCCTCAATATTCCCTCAAATCCCGGAAAATGATTACTCCTCGTGCAGTTGGTCCGTATTTTACCTTCTTCAGATGCAAGACGGTCCGTGACGGACCTTATTGCTCGTGGGACACCATAATTGCAAATATTCCTCCATCATCACGCATTCCTCAAATCGAGGAAAACCAAAATACCGGGATTACTGTGAGGTCCGTACGGACCTCTTTGCACCTAATCTCGGCACTATAAATAGAGGGCTTCCCCTCCTCATTTTCACACACCTCCCCTTCTCTCTTCCTCCCTAGCCTTCCGGGCTTCCCCTCTAAGTCCTTTCGAGGCATTCCCTACTCTTTCTGGATCCTTCCGAGGCCTTTCGAGCCCTCGGTGCTCCGAAGCCTCCCCGAGCGCTCCCGAGACGCTCCCGCGCCGCCCCGAGGCACTCTCGAGGTACTCCGAGGCCCCTCGTGGTACTCCGAGGCCTCGTCTCGGTCTTTCCACGTGTCCCGCTCTTTCCGAGTCAAACCGACGATCCCAAACCACGCCGAAACTCCGCCCGAGTGACTCCCGCCACCACAACGCACGCCGAACCTCTCGCCCGAGTGATCCCGACGATCCCCACGCATGCCGAACCTCTCGCCCGAACGCAGCCTCTACAACCTCAACTCACGCCGAAACTCGTCCGTGCACAACCGGCCCCTCCCGAAGCAATCCCGATCCATACCGAACGCTACTCCGACCTCAAACACTATTCCCTCAGAAGACGCACACGAACCAACATTGGTAAGGCTTCCTTCCTACACTATTTCAATACATTTCCATACATAGCATACAATGTAGACATCCGATACAAAGATGCATTTTTAAAAGCACACACACACACACAACATTTAAAGGATATTGTGGGTATCCGAAAGACTCGTTTTACGAGGCTACCTCGTGAGCTCTAATATTCTAATATTCTCTTCCCGGGAGTCATCTGACCTCCGAACTCAAAATCTCATCACACAAAAACAGTTTAAAATTATCTTTAAACTGATGCCCTTTTTCAATGTTTTGGGCTTAATAAAAACGGCGTGGCGACTCTACAAAGCAAAACACAGCGAGACACCTCCAACACGCAACGCTAAAACGGAATAAGCCAGATGCCGGGGCGCGATTGCGCCGCTCTGATCCGGCGAACATTCCCGAACAGCGACGAATGCGAGATGCACGGGGCCTCCGCGCGCGAGCCGGATCCCGGGTAATTTCAGTTGGCGACTCCGCTGGGGAAATTTTGTTTTAAAAACTTTTAAACAAAACAAAAGATTTTTAAAACGATGATGAGGGTCAAACTTTCATTTTACCCCTTCCTTTAACTGTTATGTGTGTGTGCACGTGCTTCGTTTTTATTTTACAAAAAAAATAAAAATACAAAAAAAATGCATCAATATACATCTGTGCATACATTTAAAATTCTTCAAAAACTTCGTTTTACTCGTAAAAGAATTTTAGAGACCGCACACTACGCGCACCGCCGCCTCGGTTACACCGCACTCTACTCACACCGCCGCCGGTTACACCGCACGCTACGCGCACCGTCCGCCGGATACACCGCACACTACAACCTCAACCCGGAGTGGTCTCGCGCCCATCCGTTAGGTCTTCCTAGGCCTCGACGCGCACGGGATCATTCCAAACATCCCATCCTAGCCAAGCGCCAACCCCGCACGTTTGAGTCTTCGAGTCACACTCGCCCTGCACTCTGGTTTTTACCCAGAATGTCATACACTGGATACATATACCATGCCGGCCATTTTTCTCGAGTCAAGGCTCGGAACTCAAGATCCTCGCGCAAGCAAAGCGATGAAAGGTCATGCTAAAATCTTGACCTGATCTTGATTTCCGGCTACACCTGCACGATGTTCCGTCCTGATATACATCCATGCTCACATGACACCATGTCATCACGCCTTGATACGTCGCCCATGCACAATATGACCCACCAACGCCTAACGTCATAGATCCCTTGCGCAAGCAAGGTAAAGAGAGGTCATGCCGAACTCTTGACCTCGATCTTGACTCAGTGGCCGGCTCGGCTCACTATTCACGTGGCTAACGCATCAAAACGAACATGACAAGCTCGGTCCTTAGGTTCGATTTTTCTTTAGGCCGGTGGAAACCGCTTGCACTATAGGACCCTCGCCCGGGCCGTCCCACCCCGGTATGTCGAAATACAGTGTGCAAAACGAGGGGCTTATAGCCGCACGTATGGTCTCCACTCGACCCAGATCTAGCATAGTTGCGAAAAGAAGAGCAATCTTTTCCAACCTACCTAGGACTCGAGAAAACACGTTTTAAGTAAATTAAAACAACAAAAATCAAAAATAAAAGAAACGGAAACCGCATGCCACGTGAGCTTTCCCTTTTATCCCGTTAGGCCATGCCCGTGTCTAAACCTTGCCTATCACCCTCCAGCTAATAGAGAGTGGTCGAGAGTACCCGGAACCCGTCTCCCAAAGGTCAAACAAAGAAGGTCCTACCTCCTTCCCAGCTCGCCACCAGATACCACAATTCCCCATGGCCAAGTCCGGATAACAACGATGAGAACGGACCTTACCCCCAAGAAATTTCCCCAACATTGGAAGAAGTTTGGCAGTGCCCTCACGGCTATCGAGAAACGTCAAGGTGAGCAACAAGCTCGGGATCGAAGGTGCCATGCACCACTTCTAACCTTAGCCACCCAACTACCCGGGGCTTCCTAAGCCATGATCGCTCCTACATGCCTCTCTAACATCTCTCATTGTCTCCCGTAAGTCAACCCGTTACCCTCGCACGAGCCATGCAAGCTATGACGTAAGGCCACAAGACCTTCCGTGAGGAAAGCTTGCCCATCCAGCCTCCCGAGGTCCCTGCACCACCGCCGAACAACAAACACATCTCGTGGGACGCTCGTGATTGCGGTGCTTGTCCTGGAAATGGAGTTCCAGGATGCAATGAACGAGGGCCGTCCTCGACGAAAGAAGAAGCTATCTTCTCAACAAAAACTCGAAAAAGAGGTATGAATCCGGTGATCCCACCGGAACCCTTGGAGAACCCTCGTGAAAGTTTGACTACTACGTCATCTACTCCAACAAGCCTAGCTCGCACAAGGCCATGGCAATGCTCGGCTCCATGGTCACCGGGACGAGCTTCGCACCGCCACCGAAGGCCCGAAGGTCCAGATAATCCAACCCCCGTCTTGGGAAGATCTCAAAGCCACTATTGATGCTTCAAGAAAGGCTATGACAAATAACGAATTGAAATGCGCAGCCGGCCTTACGCCAATCAGCTCCTCCCACTACGTAAATAGAGAGACAAGCAAAACCATAAGTCCAGAGGTGAATGTTCTCGACACGTTCCGGCCAAATCCCAGTGAATCCTCCACGGACGTACAAAAGGCCGCCCATACCCGAGCCACGAACCGAAAAGGGACCCTACGCCAAAGAAGCCGAAACCTTGGACCCAAAGGCCAAGATCCCTGTCTTGACACGCCTCAAGCGCACTCAGGCTAACATCTCGCTCGGTCCTTACTCACTTCATCTTACCCGCACAAGCTCAAGTTGGAAGAAAGCCCGGCCTGCACTATGGTTCCAATCACAATGACACCCGATGAAGCAGCCAGATGATTGGCAACGTCAATTACAAAGAATATCATCACCTTCACAGAGCTCGACCTTCCAAAATTTGGGCCGACTCATAACGAGCCTCTCTACATAACAGCTCAACCGGACGAGCGTCGTCTCCCACGGGTGTTGGTAGATGGGGGATCATCCATGAACGTCCTTCCACCAAAATGATGGATTTGCTAGGGATCAAAGCAACCGATCTAAAGCCCTCGACTCGTGCAATCAAGGCATACGACTCAACATCCCGCCCGCTTGGGAATAGCCACCTTGAACCCGCGGTTTGGAAAACAAATGGTCCCGACAGATTTCCAAGTCATCGACATCCCGATCACATTCACTGCCATTTTGGGACGCCCTTGGCTACACCGCATCAATGGGGTGGCATCCACTCTTCATCAGGGCGGAAAGTTCGTCCAAGGAACAGATCTGACCATCATCTACGGTGATAGCGTAGTCGACGAAAGGACCAACACAAACGGCGTCCCGGTCTTAGAAATCAAACCCGACGATGATGGCATGATGCTAACAGTGGTTCACCATCGAAAGCCCAAAGGCCCAAGTGTGCCACATAGACTCGCCTTTGATTTGGGACAAGATCCCTCCCCCGATGAAAATGATGAAGCACATGAACTACATCCCGGGCTCGGTTTGGGAAAACGCCATCGTGGCACTCACCGTATCATCAATATCAAAGAATGTAATACCCCGCACGGCCCGGGATACTCTCCTACTCCCGAACACATTGCGGAGGACAAGCGAGCCGCACGAAAACGCTCCACGTATAACAAAAGAGGCTTGCACGCCATCTCCGATCTTCGTCCTTACATGACCTTCGACATGACCAAGTACTTCACAAAGAAGGCCGGCAACTTGGAAGAAGATCCGTAAAAGGGAACAGAGCCGATCGCGCTAAACAAAGCCGGCCAACAACCATGGACAAGCTCCAAAGCAGTAACCCGGCAAGATTCAGAGGCCTCAAGCCAAATCCTGTCCGAAGAGCATTCCTCGACACACCGCCCCTACCGGGATCCACAACCACCACTATTCACAATGAATTTTGGTTCGGGAAAACCCCTCTTTGGCGGAAGAATTCGAAAAACTCTCTCGTCAACACTCCCGCCTTCAACAAGCGGGACGAGTCCGCATTCGAGCTAGCAATGCCCAAGACAAAGCAAAAGACTCCGCAGACGATGCTTCGGGACGAGCCACCGCTTCCACTCGCTTCTTCAAAGAAGAAATCGAGATGCCGATCTAATCGATTTTGTTTCGATAACTCGTGATAGCAATGATCGGGAACGGTGACATAAAGCCCTTCAAGCCCCATCTCCTATCAAGCTCATTGACACTCAATAACCGGGCCACCTTCTCCGGCCCACCGCCAAAGAAAAAGGACATGATCGAACAACTTGGTCTCGACCCTCGAGTCCTAGAGTCCGTGTCAAAACTCATCCCGAGTCCATTAGCTTTGAATTTGAGTCTCTCGAGTCATCCGATGGCCTCACGCCAGAAGATTACGAACTCATTGCCAATAATGTATTCCCGTATGCTCTTAATGAATGCTTCGATCTTTCCGAGTATCCTCTCATTGCATCTTTAACAACCGATAAATTAACTAACACACAAACAAGCTAATAACGATTCACTTGATAAAGAAGCGATACATTAAACGAACAATACATTAAGCACATCTTTAAGCATGTTGTCAAACGAGAGAAAACCGGGCCCAAGCCGCCGAGAAGGTTTTAATCACAACGATTTGCAAGATTGTCAAGAGCCAAAGAGACGCAAGTCCGACGCCATTTCCAAAGACAAACCAGATCTTCCAATACCTCAAGAATGGGGAAACCACCTTCATGAACAAGGAAGACCCACACACGTAAGGGTCAAAACCAAGAGCATCATGGCCCTAAAACGCCTCGCCTCTCACTTCGTCATCCTCGAGGACATGCTATACAAGAAACGCTACCATTGGCCACTCCTACGCCGCATCGCCCAAGAAGAAGCAAACAAGTTCATGAACGAAGTCCACAATGGGGCTTGCGGTCCCCACATGAACGCCGTGAGCCCCGATGCAAATCATTCTCGTGGATGGGCTACTACCGGATCTCCATGGAGGCAGATTCCATCCACTTCGTCCGAAGCCGCGACAAGTGCCAACGGTTCTCCAACCTCAATCATCTACCTCCTCACGATCTCTACCGCATGACTAAACCTCGCCCTTTGCCACTTGGGGAATTGACGCCATCGGGAAAATCGCTCCGCCAGCAAAGAACGGTCACGAAGTTCATCTTAGTAGCCATCGACTACTTCACCAAATGGGTCGAAGCCAAGTCCTACAAGGTACTCACCTCCAAGAAGGTCGCGCATTTCCTCAAGGAAAACATCATCTCGCCGATACGGCATCCCAAATGAGGTCATATCGACAACGGCTCACACTTCGAAGGGGAATTCGACGCATCGCCGGCTGAATTCAAGATCACACGCCACAAATCTTCTCCCTATCGGCCACAAACAAACGGCGCCGTGGAAGCAAAGAAACAAAACCCTCGAACGGATCATCCGAAAATGACCACCCGAGGACGAGATTGGCCCGAGAAGCCGCACCTTGCACTTTGGGGCTACCGCACATCGGTAATGTACCCACGGGAGAAACCCCATTTGCCCCGACATACGGGATGGAAGCAAACCCTTCCCATCGAGCTAGAAATTCCCTCACTCCGAGTCGCCGGAAAATGACATCAACGAAGTCGAATGGCCCGGCCGACATGACGAATTGGCTCGCTAGACGAGCGACGACTAAAGGCCATGGAACACGTCCGAGCCTATCAAAGCAGATGGCTAGAGCTTTCGACAAGAAAGTCAAATCCCGAGACATCGTGAAGGCGACCTTGTACTCAAAGAAAAGCCTCCCACTCGAACCAACCCACTGGGAAAATGGGAACCCACATGGATCGGCCCTTTCGTGGTTCAAAAGATCTTCTCCGAGGCGCCATGAAGCCGACGCACCTAGACGGCAATCCCTTCATGAATCCAAATAACGGAAGCAAACTTCGCAGATACTTCGCCTAAAGAAGAACAATCGTGCATCTCTTGGCACTCCATGTAGTGTCGAACTACGTGCACTGAGCCCTCTAGTCCGGGGAACGTAGGCAACCTTAATTGGTCCGTCTAAAAATACACAAAAGTCAAAAGTTTGAATGTCAATCAAGACCTCCATCAAGCTACGCACTTTTCAAGAACACGCCCCAACTCACCTTGACCAAGTCAAACGACGGCGGCAACATCAAAAGACATCCGAGGGTCACTCAAAGATCAAACGACCGACTCATGTCCGCTTCCAAGCCGTGGGCTTGTCTTCGCCCTCACGCGCTTCAAAAAAAAAAAAAAAAAAAAAAAAGAAGCTCGAGCAAGGGCTCACAAAAAAAAAGAGCTCGAGCAAGGGCTCACAAAAAAAAAACAAAAGAAGCTCAAGCAGAAGCTGCAAAAAGAGGTCAAGAGCCCGACGCCAACAAGAGGCAAGGAAGCTACGAAAAAGACCGTCAAAACGACTTATCAAGGGAACATTCAACCTCTCAGCCAAGCACAAAGCCTCAAAGAAAGGGGATTGCCGTCATGGCCTGCATCGCTTCAAGTCCGCAAATGCAATGTAAAAGTCCAAGGACGGACGCCGACAAAGTGCACAACAAAAGCAAAGGCAAACAAGAGATCTTGCGTCTCGACAAAGCTTTAAAAGTAAATCACAAATCACTAACGGTTACAACATTTCTTGATGAGTTCAAGCACGGTCTACTCTCAAGTTCACAACATGCTAAAAGACAGCTTAATACATTTAACAAATAATGTGTTTGCAATGCAATGAATGGATACCTAGGAGGTCATTCCGCGCCATCTCGCGCTTGTCCCTCGCCATTCTTTCCTTTCTTCCTCGTCCCCGGCGAGTCTTCTTTCGCTCCACGTGAACCAACTCTGCGTCTCTCGCCCGAGATCGTGGGTCCTCCCCGTAGAATCAAACAATCCAAGAGCTCTCGTGGCTTCATTCGCCCGTGCTTCGGCTCGGATCTCCTCCCCGCGAGTCCGCAAAAGAGGACCTCTCCCCGTCGCCGGTCAACTCTAGTCTCGTAGTCAAACAAAGTGTCTCCCGTCACATCCAAAGGGTCGACTGTGCTTCGAACTCCTAAGGCAATAGCTACTACGGCAACCGGGTCCTGTAATCGCTACACGCCCGCTCTCCAAGACCACTTGGGACCGCCCAACACGCCGCTCATACTGTGCCAGGTACCGAGTCGTCAATACGACGCTCCCGACGTCTAAGGAGTACCACAGAGGGAAAGCGGAATACTTCCATACCCTCGTAAAATACAAGAAGGCACCGAACCGCCATACAAAGAGGAACTACCTCCGCAGTAGCAAGGTCATCCCAGCCCAACAAAGGCTCCTCGCTTCATCCCAAACCGCCGGGAAACAAGCGACGGAATATAGAAGGAGGACCAAGACAAACCTGGAACTCGACAACGTAGGACCCTTCCCGCAAGATCCTCCTAGTCTCAATCCTCCAGCCAAGGAACCCACCAATGCCGATCTCGATGCGTACCAAGCCGTGCCATCCATCTCTCCCAGCGGATCGATCCATATCCAACACAAGAGGTCGCCGAGCAAATGACCACGGGATAAACAACGCCGGAGCCCTCGGGCATGGCCTCAAGTCTCTCTCGCAGCCCACAAGGTGAGCAAAGCGGGGCTTCCCCTCTCATAAAACCGATCCCTGCCGCGCACGGTCGATACCATGAAGAGTCTCCCCAAAGACCAACGGGACAATATCTTCTCCAGCTCCGCAAAGGCCCTACCACATCTAGCAAAGCGCCATCACAAATGCCAAGGGAGCCGACCATGAAAAGCGTCGCCATCACGCACAAGGCGAAGGCATCCCAAGAGACGTCACTCATCATCAACCATGAACCGCTCCGGCAGCTCGTAAATGTCGATATGACCCGAATCAAGGATCATGCCCCGCACTTCTTCCAACGAAGTACGAAGAAAGCCTCGCAAGCTTCACGCTCACCGCAAAGACCACCAATCAAAGGAAGCGAGATGGCCTCCACCTCCGGGCCCCCCATCAAAGCCCGAAAATCCTCAAAAGTGGGCACCATTTCATTATAGGAGAAACAAGACACATGCCTCCTAACATCCTGCAACTTCGCGGCAGCCCCGCAACAAATCCCAATCAGAACCAACTCCTTAAAAGACCAAATCGAGCAAAGACGAAACCTTACCTCGAAAGCCCGTCTCGATGCCTCATACGGCGCCGCATCCACGTTTTCAACCGCTCAAGGAAGTGTGCTTGCCTCTCCCGCGAAAGCCTCGGCAAAATTCTAGGGACGTACGAAGAATCCATGGCAAAAATGGAGGTTCCTAGAGAAAATGGGGAAGAAAGCTCGAAAATGGCCGCAAATGGGGAAATGGGAAGAACCGCACACCGGAAAGCATTTATCCCCTTCCCAAAGCAAGGTTGGTCCGTACGGACCTCTTTGCATGCTAGGTATGTCCGTACGGACCTCCTTGCAAAAGAACCCATTTCCTCAAAGAACAAGATAACAACCACTGTCCTCGCAGACCTTGCTCCAAACCGCCCAAACACCGGCCAAAGCCATTCCCAAAACATACACTACCCACAAACGCACTCTCACTCACGTGGCATGCACAAAAATATAATAATAATAGCAACCATTTCTAGGACAAATCCCGGGAAATCACAAAAATGACATTACATCTTAAAATAAAATGCTGTTTGCCGTGCAAATATGAGTGTTTTATTACAGGAATATCAAATGTCTGTTGCTAAAAAAAAAAAGAGAAGATATGGAAAGAGGGAAAGCAAATGGACCCTAATCCGACTCTTCAAAGATCATCATCCTCGCCGAGGTCCTCCAGAGAGAAGTCGGGCATCCCTGTGAACTCGCCCGCCACGTCCTCGTCGTCAGAGTACCGAGCCCCGCCGGAGGCTGCCACTCAAAGTAATCCGAAGGATCAAATCCGACGAAAGGATCGAAGAAAGAAGGCTCGAGGATCCCTCACCCCGCGCATGCGGAGGGAAGAATCGATAAAAGGGCCGCTCCTCGAAGGCCCCGCAGCCTCCCGAAGATGTCCCGCATCCATGCTATGCCGCCCTCGAAGGTCCCTCCCGCTGCGGCTCCGGCTCGGCTCTAGGCGGAGGAACGTCTGCGTAATGCCTCGAAGGCATAGGCTCGTACGCCGCACGCGTCGCGAAGACCGGCAAGATATCTTCGACGCCATCTTCTTCGCAAACGACCTCATCGCCACGTAACGGCGAGTCAAGATATCATAGGCTCTCCCCGGACTCCGCACCAACAAGCAAAACCCAAGGAAACGCTCAAAGAATACAAGCTTATACTCGACAACAAAAAGAGAAAAATACGTAAAAGATGCCAAGATGGAAAAGAGTCAAGACACTCACCGATCTATCGGGATCCACTCAGATGCAAAGCAGAGCTCGCCAGAACGGCATGCATACCCTCCTCTCGATCCGTCCCCACGGACATACGTGAAATCCGGCCCCGGCATCGGAACCTCTCGGGAGCCTCGCGGGCCAGCCTCTCTCCTCGCGCGCACTGCACTGCGGCGTCCTCAGCCTTCCTCCTCACGAAGGCCCCGTACTCCTCTCCATACAAGATGAACTCCTCGGCGCCCACACCGCCAAGGTACCTCTCAAAATCAAGCACATCCATGTCCCGGAATCAAGCATCCCAAAGGGAGGGTCCCTGAGCCACGGGAAGCACACCAGGCCATGCCGCGTAAGACCCGCTCCCCAAATACATAACATCGCAGTCAAGCCCCGCAAAGATCTTCCGCCGCGCTGTCACTCCTGAGCCCTCAAACTCATCCCCTCATACCGAGCCCACGGGAACAAAACGAACCCCTCCGGCTACCCCGCTCCAGACGCTCCCGCACATCCCCGTAGGCGATGGTGAGCTTCCCCGCCGGTCCTCCTCTTCCTCGCCGTGCGAGCCCACCTCAAAGATAGCAGGTACGCAAAGAATGGATCTCTATCCCACGGGAAGCACCGGAAAACTTCATAAAACCACACCTCGTGACAAAAACAAAAAAGGCTCAAGGCAAAAGAAAACGGAGAAAAGACAAGTTGCTAAATCAAAAACAAAGAATAAACTCATACCTCCAAAGCAAAGTCAAAACAGCCAACGAATCGCCACACCCCGCTAAACCGGTCCAAGGAGAAGTAGAGCTCGCCAAGCCTCGCTCGCCCCAAGCAATATCACGCACCCTATCCAGTCAATCAAGCTCTCCAACAAAGCAAAGGGAGCCGCGGTCGCGTGGTTCGAGAACAAAGTCTCTGACAAAGGCATACCACAAAAAGGAGCGCGCCAACCGCTCCGTCACTTGGCCGGTACCCCTGGATGTAGGCCCCAATACCGGCCGTGATCTTCAGCCTCCACGTCGCTATATAGCATCCCTGTGCCCCTGCGAGGACGAGGCTCAAAGCCCAGCAGCCTCGGTCAACACCACATCGTAGATCATATCTTCCACCGCACCGGCCCTCCTTTCAAGGAAAGCCCGGTAATCGCAAAGAAAGTTGGTCGGCGTCACCGTCACCTCTCCCCACTCGATGGAAGGTGTGGGTGGTATCCCACCGCACTCGTAAAGGCCAAGGAAGACGCTCTTGTTCTTCCTCGTATCGTAAACTCCGGCCAGTGTTCTCGACGAACACCCCTGTGCCGTAAGCGTAGACCAGCCTCCTGGGACTCGGCCTACCGTCCACGGAAATATCAGCATCCGCCGCCATTACCAACAATGCCTCGAGCGACCCCCGAGTCTTCATCCTCTTGGCCTTCCCGGCCATAAGCCCCGCATCCCGCAGTAAACACAAAGAAAGGTACGTCAATCACAAGATTTAATATAAAACAAAAGGCACAAAAGTCCGTCCCCAACACGGAAAGCCGCGCATATATAACCCGTCACAAAACACGGCACATATTGCACATAATTTATACATATAATTCTTCCCATGCAGTCCGTCACAAAACACGGCACACACTGTACACATTTTCTCAAAAGAAAAAAAGGGGGGGGGATTAAACCCTACACGACCCATTTTCAAAAAAGTCCGTCCCAACACGGCAAAGGCACATATAACCCGTCACAAAAACACGGCACATATTGCACATATTTTCCCCACAAAGTCCGTCACCCAAAAACATGGCACACACGGCACGACACATATGCATAACACATTTTTCAAAAAATCCGTCCCTACACGGCACACACTTTCAGACAAAACCCGTCACAAAACACGGCACATGTCACATTTTTTCACAAAAATTATCACTACACGATAATTTTTCTCATAATGTACATACATAAATAGCATACGGTACAAAACACCAAAGCATGCATTTCATTAGAGAGGCACTTTATTTTCACAAATAAGAGCTAATCTACACATTTCTGCACAAAATACACATACCCACAATTTTTACATGTCCATTTTCAACAATTCATCAAGAATTTCACAAAAAGGCATAAAAAATAACAAAAATTCAAAAATGCGAAAAACTAAAACCTAGTTCTAGCATTCAAAAATTCGAGCAGGGAATCAAAACGGAACGGATTTCTTACCTCCCCAACGTTCATAGAGCGACGATTGTGCACCTCCGGATTCGGATACAAGACATCCGGGTTCTTCGAAGATGGAACGAACGAAATCCAATTTCTTTGGAGCTCCATCCGTTGCTCGACCACTTCTTGACTGCGTTGACGACGACTCCTTCGAGATCCTTCCGCCATTGCAAGCGATTCAAGCGAAAAAATGGAAGATTTTGGTAAAAATGGAGGATTTTTTCTCTCTCTCTCTCGCCTGGTTCACGAACTGGAAATGGGAAATGAAGGGGGAGCCTCGGTTTTTTAACCCGGTCAAAATCTGGGAACTGCAAAAAACCAAGGTGGTCCGTACGGACCTCTTTGCAGCCAGGTTGGTCCGTACGGACCTCTTTGCAAGGGGTGACCAAATTACTTTCCTGCCCTTATAATCTTTGCCCCTGGCTGTCCTAAGGCCTTTTCCAAAGAAATCCAAGTGCGAAGGGTCCCTAACCCTTCACCCAATCCCCGTCAACGTAAGACCGGTCCTCGCCCACTTCAACGGCAATTCAATCCCCGGCCGTCAACGTAAGACCGGTCCTCGCCCACTTCAACGGCAATTCAATCCCCGGCCGTCAACGTAAGACCGGTCCTCGCCCACTTCAACGGCAATTCAATCCCCGGCCGTCAACGTAAGACCGGTCCTCGCCCACTTCAACGGCAATTCAATCCCCGGCCATCAACGTAAGACCGGTCCTCGCCCACTTCAACGGCAATTCAACCACCGGCCGTCAACGTAAGACCGGTCCTCGCCCACTCCAACGGCAATTCAATCCCCGGCCATCAACGTAAGACCGGTCCTCGCCCACTCCAACGGCAATTCAATCCCCGGCCGTCAACGTAAGACCGGTCCTCGCCCACTCCAACGGCAATTCAATCCCCGGCCATCAACGTAAGACCGGTCCTCGCCCACTCAACGGCGACTCAAGAAGGAGCCAACACCTCCCAGCACGAATCCCAAGGCACAAGACGCCTCCAAACGCTCAACGGCAATTCAACCACCGCCCGCTCAACGGCAATTCAAGAAGGAGCCAACACCTCCCAGTACGAATATCAAGGCACGAGACGCCTCCAAAACGCCCGACGGCAATTCAAGAAGGAGCCAACACCTCCCAGCACGAATATCAAGGCACGAGACGCCTCCAAAACGCCCGACGGCAATTCAAGAAGGAGCCAACACCTCCCAGCACGGATATCAAGGCACAAGACGCCTCCAAAACGCTCAACGACAACTCAACCACTGGCCCTCAAAGGAGGGCCGAAGTCATCTTCTCAGCAGAAAGGGCCCCTACAAGGTCATGCATCCCCAGCAATTCAAGCACCGGCAGTCAGTGTAAGCCCGAACTTCGCCCACTTCAACGGCAACGCAAGCACCGGCCATCAAAGTAAGCCCGAGCTCCTCCCCAACAAGTCGAAAGGGAAGTCATACAAGACTGCATATCCCCAGCACCGGCCATCATCCTTGCCCACTCAACGGCAAAACAAGCACAAGAAGGAGCCAACACCTCCGAGTACAAGTCCCAAGGCACGAAGCGCCTCCAAAATGCCAAATGGTGAAGCAATCACCGGCCGTCATCCTTGCCCACTTCAACGGCAACGCAAGCACCGGCAGTCATCGTAAGTCCAACCTTCTACTCAACATGCAAAAACACAAAGGCATCTACGCCTCTCGCAATCAAAGCACAAGGCAGCCACGCCTCCACAAATGCGGCTAGAAGATGATTCAAAGTCCTCGCGCATTACATCAACTGCGGCTAGAAGACGATTCAAAGTCCTCGCGCATAACATCAACTGCGGCTAGAAGACGATTCAAAGTCCTCGCGCATAACATCAACTGCGGCTAGAAGACGATTCAAAGTCCTCGCGCATAACATCAACCGCGGCTAGAAGACGATCTCAAAGTCCTCCGCCGTGGCACCAACATGCCGCCGTAAGACGATTCAAAGTCCTCCGCCGTGGCACCAACCGCAATCGTAAGACGATTCAAGTCCTCACAACTATCTCCGGCCCGGAAGGCCTTAAACCACCCGATTAGGAAAATCGTAAAATTTCCATCCCAGACACCACCACGTCCTCACAATTGACCTCGGCGGTCACACAACACTTCGTGGCACCACCACGCCCGCACTCACAAATTCACGACCTCTCGAACTACGACTGTGCTTGATTCCCGCCAGGGATACGTAGGAATCCTATCACAGGTCCAGCCATCGACCTATGCGGTCACCCAGACACCACCACGCCCTTACCACCGACCTCGGCGGTCACACGACACTTCGTGGCACCACCACGCCCACATTCACAAAACACTCACCCCACACCCGAACTACGACTGTGCTTGATTCCCGCCGTGGATACGTAGGAATCCTATCACAGGGTCCAAATTACCGACCTAAGCGGTCACACAAAAGGACACCACCACGTCCTCACACCGACCTCCCGGCCACTTTATCTCCCAAAGACGCGATCCAGATTAGGACCCTTATCTTATCGGCGACCCCACTTCTTTCATAAGTGACGTCGTCGAGGGCTTCGTAAGTACCCCAACTGGATCACACCCTTTCAAACACACGGAAACACCGCAGACTCATCAACACAGCCTCGACGACCCCTCTCACTCAAAACCCTCTCTAAACCCCCAACCAAACCAAGGGAGGAGCCTTTCGGGATAAAAAGGGACAAAAGGACCTTTCGGGAATTTTCAGAAATTGGGAAAGCAATATTGGTCCGTACGGACCTCTTTGTTGTCATAATTACTGAATCTCCTTAAAGTCCACAATATTCCCTCAAATCCCGGGAAAATGATTACTCCTCGCAGAGTTGGTCCGTACGGACCTCTTTGCATGCAAGATGGTCCGTACGGACCTTATTGCTCGGGGACACCATAATTGCAAATATTCCTCCATCATCACGCATTCCCTCAAATCGAGGAAAACCAAAATACTGGATTACTGTGAGGTCCGTACGGACCTCTTTGCACCTAATCTCGGCACTATAAATAGAGGGCTCCCCTCCTCATTTTCACACACCTCCCCCTTCTCTCTTCCTCCCTAGGCCTTCTGGCTTCCCCTCTAAGTCCTTCCGAGGCATTCCCGGCCCCTTTCGGATCCTTCCGAGGCCTTTCGAGCCCCCTCGTGGTGCTCCGAAGCCTCCCCGAGCGCTCCCGAGACGCTCCCGCGCCGCCCGAGGCACTCTCGAGGTACTCCGAGGCCCCTCGTGGTACTCCGAGGCCTCGCCTGGTCTTTCCACGGTGTCCCGTCTCTTTCCGAGTCAAACCGACGATCCCAACCCACGCCGAAACTCGGCCCGAGTGACTCCTGCCACAACAACGCACGCCGAACCTCTGCCCGCGTGATCCCGACGATCCCCACGCATGCCGAACCTCTGCCCGAACGCAGCCTACAACCTCAACTCACGCCGAAACTCGTCCGCGCACAACCGGTCCCTCCCGAAGCAATCCAGATTCATACCGGAACGCTACTCCGACCTCAAACACTATTCCTCAGCGGAAGACAGACACGAACCAACATTGGTAAGGCTTCCTTCCTACACTATTTCAATACATTTCCATACATAGCATACAATGTAGACATCCGATACAGCATGCATTTTTAAAAGCACACACACACACACACAACATTTAAAGGATATTAGGGGTATCCGAAAGACTCGTTTTACGAGGCTACTCGGGTGAGCTCTAATATTCTAATATTCTCTTCCCGGGAGTCATCTGACCTCCGAACTCAAAATCTCATCACACAAAAACAGTTTAAAATTATCTTTAAACTGATGCCCTTTTTCAATGTTTTGGGCTTAATAAAAACGGCGTGGCGACTCTACAAAGCAAAACACAGCGAGACACCTCCAACACGCAACGCTAAAACGGAATAAGCCAGATGCCGGGGCGCGATTGCGCTGCCTCTCGGATCCGGGCGAACATTCCCGAACAGCGACGAATGCGAGATGCACGGGGCCTCCGCGCGCGAGCCGGATCCCAGGTAATTTCAACATGGTAAAATATACTCATGTTAAATCAATACTATAGTGCAACATCCATACACTATACATAATACCATTAACGAATATAAATCCAAGTAAGGTATCCATATAACCACATAATCCACACCTGGATATAATTAGAGCCGTCAATACGGGAATACGGGACGGGACGAAATTACGTTGTCCCACGACGGGAACGGGACGATACGGGACGGGACGAAAATGGGACGGGACGAAAATACTCCGTCCCATTTGCGGGACGCGGGATCCCGCGGGACCCAAACGGGACGAAAATACTTCGTCATCAATTAAGTTTATCTTTCTCCCTAAGAAGAAAAAGAACAAGTTTATTCTACGCACAGGAGCTCTCTTTGACAGTTGAGATTGTGAAGTGCTGCTGATTAAGAAGTGACCGCAACACATACTGTAGCTACAGGTGAATTACATGAGTAGCTATGTTAATAATGGACATTCAACATGACATTAACAGTTTAATGTGTATCATGAACATTAAGTGGCAATAATGAAAGCATGTCTTGACACTACCAGAAAATCATTGTTTAGCCACCGCAATATCAGTGGCTAACCTTTCAAGTTAGTGGCTAAATTTAAGACAGTCACTGAAATATTCTGTTACAAATCAGTGGTTAAATGCACGTAGCTAAATTAGTAACTAAGAATTTAGTGGCAAAAAGTGCAACAGAAAATCGGTGGCCATTTTATATTCTTGCAGTTACAAAATATGAGTTATGGAATTTAAGAAAAATTGGTCGCTAAATTTTCTACCGATAAGCAACAAATCTTCTGTAGCTAAATTGGTTCTATGAAAGTTTCAAAATAATCGGTTGCTAAACTTTGCTACGTATATAACAACCATTTTCGGTGGCTAATATAAATTATTTTAAATATTATAAATAGTTAATGATATTACATATTTAGCAACCATAATTTGGTGACTATATCAGCAGCTACATTTTGGTTGCAAATCATGTGGCTAAATAATCTATTTGTAACAACCAATCACCACCAGCACACACACACACACATATAATAAACAGCTAATTCAAAGCATGTGAAATAAATACTCGAATAATTTTAAATAAAATATCAAATCATTCTAATTCAAATAACAAAATAATGTCATACTAAATGAAAAACTAATCCAAGTAAAAGGTAATATCGAACTAAATAAAAACTAATTCAAATAAACAATCGATAATGTCATGATAAACAAATTGAGAAGGGTGAGGTCATTCAAACAAATGCAAGGTGGTCAAGATGTATAACACCCATAGGATGAGATGGATTCATATTAGGCTGAGATAACAATTGTGCTAGTTGTTCTTGCATATCTTTGTGAGACTGAAACAGTATCCTCTGGGTCTCCATCATTGCATCCATGTTGGTACGCATCTCTTGCACCTGACGTAGTGCCTCCGTTTCTCTACGTCGAGCCTCCTCCACAATTTGTGCTTCCTCGTGTGATATTGGATTAGACATTACTCTAGTCGATTGAGATGGTTGTTCAATGCTTACCTCGCCAAATAGAGCCCTTTTTTACCTGAAGCCTAAAATGTGACCCTAGTGAATTCCACCGGTAGATTCAATCCACTTATTAGGATCAAACGGGATGTTACTTATGTCATTTCTGTTCTCTCCTCCTTCTCCTTCCGACATGGTGTGTGGTTGAACATGAGCAATGTAGTCATTCTGCACCAAAACAGATTATAAAGTAAAAAATAATGTCATCAGATCATATTGAAGGGTTTCAGCTTAGTAGAATGCCATCCTCGGATATGGACATGATCTGAGATGCACTTATTGTTTCTGATATGATGAATTATAAGCATGAAGATGAACTGGCAGAAAACAAAACTTCGCTCAAATGGAAAAGCTAGAGAAAATGGATCAACAAATAAAAGTGAAGCTATGATCTGTTGTTCCCTAAATACTACAGGAAAGAAGAGGACTGGCATCAACCCTGTCAACCTAATAATAGCTATAATGCTATTAGTGAGGGTAGTAAGTACAATTCATGATTGTCATGAAACATCATGCAGCATGGATCTTGCTTATTTGGTGAATTACCAACTACACTACCATGTATCCAAGAGATACTCACCACCCACCTGGGAGATGCAAGCAAACTATAACTAAGGAGGATTGTTGAGATTACATAGAGGGATCAATAAACATCACGGGTAAGTACTTCATCAATTGTGACCAAACTATCCAATTTTCCAGGAGCTGGGTAGAAAGGGGAGAGATTTTGAAAGGATAAAAGAGTACCCTATTTGGGTGAAAAACATAGGAAACAACATTATACCTTCCTTCCCCCTGTGTATAGATAGTTTCCATCTTTAGAGAATTGGACCTGCAAAAGGAAGAAAAAGAAGTGCTCAAGCCATTTGTGTACATCATGATTGGATTATTTACTAACATGATGGGAACTTACATGTGTAACCCCACCTTCTTGGCCATGTAAGATATACAAGAGTTCCATATTATCTTCTCTATATATTGCGTAGTTTGGTCATAGGAGCCCGTAGCAAGCATCCCACTATGACTAGGAGAAAAAGCGATTGAGGATATGATGCCTGAACACAAGAAGAAAGTTGATGCATTGAATATTTGGGGTTGGTTGTCTTGGATGAATAACCATATGAGAACACCTTTTTAGGTTAGCTGAGTCTAGATAAGAAGTTACCCGGATACCAGGGGCAGCAGAGAGAGTTCAGGTGGACAGCAGATTCGTGCACCAACTATACAAGCCACTCGTAAATTGAAACTATAACTCAAAAATTTAAAACAAGATTGCATTTCTTCAAAGAAAATCTAAATCCTTGATAGTCATTATCTGATCTGGAGGTCAACAAAATATATTTTCTTTTTCATAGATACCAATTCATCACCATAGTTCATAACTATCATTACAAAAAACACCCAAATTCAAGAATAAATCAAAAATTGAAACTATAACTCAAAATTTAAAACAAGATTGCATTTTTTTTCAAAGAAAATCACATACCTGCAAGGCTGCAAATGCAGAGAATCCGTTTGATCTCCCAGAAGCGGAAGCTGAATCTCGAACAGGTTAGGAACAAAGAAATCGAGAGCAGAAGAGAGTAAGGAGTGTGTAGGCGACGGCGTTTGATCGAGAGAGGGAAAGAGATTAGAGAGCGAGGGCGATGGCGATGGCGTTGGCGTTGGCGTTGGCGATGGCGACGAAATTGATCTGGAAAGAAGATTAGAAAACCCTAGAGGGAAAGGGGACGGGATTTGGGAAGTTACGGGAAGTAATTGGGGGAAATATGGGGAGGGAAGTAATTGGGGAAAATATAAGGAGGGAATTCTGAAAAGGTAACCGGGAAAAGTAAAAATTTTAGATGAAAATTATAAGGGAACTTAATTTCAAAATGAAAAGTAAATTTTTTTTTTTTTTTATGGAAGGGAAAGGAAATGGAAAAGAAAATTTAAATTAAATTAAATTAAAAACATAGATACAAAATTATTACAAAATTATTCATGTCATTGAATTTAGTACTCGATTTTGAGTTGTTATACTATACTCCGTCCATCTCTTAAAATAAAAGATACCAAAATTGCATCTGCAAGAATTAAAAAAATAAATATTTCCTCCGCCTCAAAATACTTATTGTTTTAGACATGTCTATATATAAGAAGTCTAACTAATATATTTGAAATAGACTAAATTAACTTTAAAATGTTTCAATTCCTAGTCAATTAAATGGTTTTACAACAACTTTATAATCATAAATAAGGATATACACAATGCTAAATATTCTTAGATAATAACAAAACAACAAATATTTTAAAACAAATTTAAACTCGTTAAATTACGTATATTTTGGGACGTAGGCATTATAATATTGATAGTGACTGGAGTAGATGTTCTGAATTAATGTGAAGATAAATTAGGAAAGAGAAAATAGGGTATAAAATGGTAAGTGAATTATTATTTTGAGTGACATGTGAGTCTAATTGAATAAGCATGTATAAACGAAGTCGTGAACCGACGGTTTCAAACCGTCGAAATCGGAACCGTTAGTCGAACTCTAACTACTCAAGAAACTGATAATCTAACTCCAACTACGCAAGAAAGAGATGACAATACTAAGAAAGCCTCAATGGGAAGGCGGCGACATAAAGCCGCAAAAAACAATCCTCCTTTCGTTCCAAAAATCAACAAGAGTGAATCTGAAGTATTCACGAAATTCTACAAAAAAAAAAATCACGTTGACGCGACGGGAAAGAATTTCAAAGCAATATGTAACTTTTGTCCAACAAATAACAAACAAACATATTACTCTACCGGTGGTGGATACGGTACTTTGGGAGAAAAACACTCCGAGGAATATGGCATAGATACCACTCCAGCACAATTGCAAGGATTCGCATATTCGAAAAATATTGGTACGTCTTCTCATACTTAATAAAATTAACAAATAAATATAGGGTAGTCCGACCCTCTTTTCTTCTATTTACTTTCATTTGTTTAATTTTTTTCTATCTTTTTTAATATACCTTTTTGTAAAAAATATCACTATTAAAAAAATTCAAAAATATTATTTTCTAGTCAATAAAAAATTAAAAGAAAATAAAAAATAAATATAGGGTAGTCCGTCCCTCTTTTCTTCTATATACTTTCATTTGTTTAGTTTTTTTCTATCTTTTTTTATATACATTTTTGTAAAAAAAAATATCAATAGTAAAAAAATTCTAAAATATTATTTCCTATTCAAAAAAAAAAAAAAAAAATATATAGGGTAGTCCGTCCCTCTTTTCTAATATACTTTCATTTGTTTAGTTTTTTTCTATCTTTTTTTATATACCTTTTGTAAAAAATATCACGAGTAAAAAAAGTCTAAAATATTATTTCCTATTCAATAAAAAATTAAAAAAAATAAAATATAAATATAGGGTAGGCCGTCCCTCTTTTTCTATATACTTTCATTTGTTTAGTTTTTTTCTATCTTTTTTATATATCTTTTTGTAAAAAATATCACTAGTAAAAAAAGTCTAAAATATTATTTCCTTTTCAATAAAAATAAAAAATAAAAAAATAATAAATATAGGGTAGTCCGTCCCTCTTTTCTTCTATATACTTTTATTTGTTTAGTGTTTTTTCTATCTTTTTTTATATATCTTTTTGTAAAAAATATCACTAGTAAAAAAAGTCTAAAATATTTTTTTCTAGTAAATAAAAAATTAAAAGAAAATAAAAAATAAATATAGGGTAGTCCGTCCCTCTTTTCTTCTATATACTTTCATTTGTTTAGTTTTTTTATATATTTTTTATATACATTTTTGTAAAAAATATCACTAGTAAAAAAGACTAAAATATTATTCCTATTCAATAAAAAATTAAAAATAAATATAGGATAGTTCGTCCCTCTTTTCTTCTATATACTATCATTTGTTTAGTTTTTTCTATCTTTTTTTATATACTTTTTTGTAAAAAATATCACTAGTAAAAAAAGTCTACAATATTATTTTATATTCAATAAAAAATTAAAATAAAATAAATATAGGGTAGTCCGTCCCTCTTTTCTTCTATATACTTTCATTTGTTTAGTTTTTTTCTATCTTTTTGTATATACCTTTTTGTAAAAAATATCATTAGTAAAAAAAGTCTAAAATATCATTTTCTAGTCAATAAAAAATTACAAGAAAATAAAAAACAAATATAGGGTAGTCCGTCCCTCTTTTCTTCTATATACTTTCATTTGTTTAGTTTTTTTCTATCTTTTTTTTACCTTTTTGTAAAAAATATCACTAGTAAAAAAAAATCTAAAATATTATTTCCTAATCAATAAAAAATTAAAAGAAAATAAAAAACAATTGATGAATTTTAAATATATTTTAATTTTTTTCAACCGTTTTGCAACTGATATATAGTGACTGACATACAACAATAAGATTTAGTTTCATATTAGTTGCTAAAATGAGTCACGAAACATGATTAGTTGCAGATTGACCTCCAACTTAGCCACCAAAAATGTTCGGTAGCTAAATTATCAACAGAAAAACGATGAGTCGCAAATTCGTTGCTAATATAGAACAAAACTATTTAGTGGCAATTTAGCGGTGGCTAAAACAAATTCGTTAGCAACGAATTTAGCCACCCATCTATTGACTTGTATATATTTGAACTTAGCTACTATTTAGTTACTGAAATATTTTTTAAAATTTTACAATCATGCGCATATTATTTTTAGCAACCGTTTAGCAACAAATTTAGAGACCGACTTGCCACAAATAAAATTTTGTTACAAGTCAGATGCAAAATTAGCCACTAAGTAAGATTAGTTGCTAAGCAGTTGCTAGCTTAGACACCAAAATGTTTTGTTGCAATTCAGTAGCTAAATTAGCAACTACAAAGTTTCGGTTGCAAACTCGTTTTTAAATTAGCAACCGACTCTATTCAGTGACTAAAGACAGTGGCTAAAACATGAATTTCTAGTAGTGTGATAACAACTCTGTTCAAACGAGGATATTTGGATTGTTCGGTTCCAAGATTATGTCATTGCATGTTTGTCCAGTATGATAACAATATTTTTTGTTAAAAAAGAAGGAAGATGTTCTGAGCAAGACCAATTACAGATCTTCACAAGTGAGATCTAATACTTGTACGGGTCAATACGGGAAAACGGGACGGGGCGGAATAAAAATAAGTTGTCCCGCGATGGGAACGGGACGATACGGGACGGGACGAAAATGGGACGGGACTAAAATATTCCGTCCCATCCCGTCCCATTTGTATGGCGGGACGGGACGTCCCGACGGGACCGTCCCAACTTGACAGCTCTAGATATAATATAATCAACATGCCAGATAATCCACAACTGGGATACAATATAATCAACATGCCAGATAATTCACAACTGGGATACAATACAACCATATACCAAATAATCCACCATTGGGATACAATATATTGATGTAACACATATACATTCCTAACCAACACAATAGTGTGATTATAGTCTCTACACTGTTCAACTAATCACCAAGGTATGGGAGCAAGTAAGGCCACCCTAAACCATAACCCATTCTTACGAAGTCATTACACCTTCCTGCATAACCTTTAATAAAGTCCAAGATCTAATTCCCAAGTTTGAACCATTTTCCGAACAATATTTAAACTACTTCCACAATTCCATTTTGACCAAATAAGATATCATTGTGTGGCCCAAGCATTCTACTTTAATCTAAGTTAAAGAGGGTTCAATTATGGTCTAGGTTGCATAGGTTTAAACAGCTCCAAAAACAGTTCAATGTCACCAGGCCAGGGCACGACTCGTGCCCCAGGGCACGACTCGTGCCCCTTTGGCCTTTCTCAGATTCATGCGTCCCCTAAAGCACGACTCGTTACTTTCACATGGCACGACTCGTGCCTGAGGGCACGACTCGTGCAAATTTCCCTTAAGTTGATCAGAACGACTTGGCTATTCCTTCACGATTCGTTATCACGAGTTGGCCATGGGCACGACTCGTGCCTAGGGGCACGACTCGTGCCACGGCCAGAAACAGGTAGATGTAGCACTTTTCCTTAAGAATTCCCAAAAACCAAAACTAGTCCCAAGCTTCTTCTACTTTGTGAACCTAAAAATGATTTCTTAACTTTATTAGTTCCATTCTAAATCATTTAACCCCGATGTATCATATCCTAGATATAGATCATTTCCAATTGGTTTTCCACCCATTTTCTACCACATTTCAAGTTAACCCCTTTTTAAACTCACTCAACCCATTTCTTATACTCTTTATCACTTCCATGAACAACCACTTTATCCCAGTCATTAGTCATTACTCCATTTTTCAATCCAAGAGAGTGTCCTAACACTTCAAATCACAATTATAACCAAAATATTAACATCAAATTATTCATGATCATTTAATAGGAGGAAAGTCATAATAATTCACTTTTTAATTCTAGTAACTTGGCCAAACCCACATTAAATACTTACACTTAAACCATTATCATCCCCAATTACTCTATACCACTCTTCTTTCAACTTAGATCACCAATTTACAACTTAAGATCAATTCTATCTCAAATAATATTATTCAAAATACCAAAAATCATCTTCTTTAAACAAGAGATTAATTAACACATAAAGTGAGAAATATTTAGAAGGAAGTCATAATAACTTACTTATCAAATATGGAATGGATTAAGGATCTTCTTAGCTTGATATGCTCCTCTCTTCTCCCCGAACACGAAAGTACACTTGGATTGAAAAATGGAGAAGAATTGACTTCTCTAGGAACTTGGAAGTGAAGGTCTTCAAGAAGTAGTTTCCATGGGGAATTATTGAAGAATGAAGAAGAAGAGAATGATAAAGTGAAAGTAAGGAGGATGGAGTATGGGAAGGAGGAAGAAGTATGGGAGGGTATGGGGAGAGTATGGTAACCTTTTGACTAAAGGGAGGCAAAGATGAGGGAAATAAGGAGAGAAAACATGGCCCCCCATGCCATTTAATTAAAGGCTTTCCACACTTTAAAAATAAAGCCCCTAAATGCTCAAGAAATGAAATGAACCCCTTTACTTCCTTTCTCCTACACAAAGAAGCCTAACTACCCACATTTTATTTATTTATCCATTTCTATTATTATACTTCTCCCAAGAACATTATTTTATTTCCCAATCATTTCATCCTAATATAAGAAATCAAGGATATAAAATGACACAAAATTTTAACAATAATATTAAAAACATATACATTGATGCTAAAATTGGTGCCTAGGGTTAGGGTCGTTACACCTCCCATTAACATTAACGACATCCATTTTTTCAGTTAAATATGAATGTGACAAGCATGTGACAAATTTTTTCAAAGAAATTGAGACAAATGGTCTCAATGACAGTCTCAAACTCACAAATTTGACAACCCTAAATTCACAAACTCACGACCCCATTTCACAACCACAATATTAAATGCAACCCAGAAACATTATTGATGACGCCAAGGCTTTTGGGGTCTGAATGATTGGTAGGATATCTGGCAGGATATGTTTTGAGTACCTAGAACACAACAAAGAGAAGCACCGTTAAGGTCAAAGTCGGATGTTAATCCAACTTAGACCCTCGGGTGTGAGAGTAAGATATCTAGGAGATATAATAACCTGAGAATAAGACTTGGAATATCTTGAGTGTGTATATGTGTTTAGGGTTTAGACAATGACTTACAATGTCAATTTGGCACTTACCTTGTCCGAGGGGACAAATGTCTTCTATTTATAGGTGATGGTGAGCTGCTTGTTGATGTAAGCCATAAGGTCAGCCCTAAGGGGCATCTTAGTCTTTGACCAGATACGCGTGTCCGCATCGGATTGGCTCTGCCAGTAAAAGAAGAATCACTGTGTCAGAGGGGATGTCGTTGATAGGGACAGGAACCGTGTAATTGGGAGAGTTGGCACGGTGTATTAATGGCGATAGTAGGCGCCTGACTGAGCCGCATTCAATGCGATGAGAGTGAGCTGGCTACTGTACTTTCAGAGCTAGTAATTAAACTTGCTAAGTAAGCTTTGATAACAATCGGGAGTCTGTTGAGATAAACAGGAGTCTGGTATGAGACAGCAGTCAATATCTTGGCGCGCGATCAATGATATTTGACGCGGGCACGGATGGGACGGTCACCACTCCCGCGATCACCTGGCTGACGATCTGGATCCCTTCGATCTTGACGGGGATGGTATGAGAGGAGCACGGTATTGAACTTGAGGGCCTATCTGTCCGCGGTCTAGGGTATGCCACATCATACTGGGCCTTTGGACCAGACCGAGCTGAGAACCGGTCTAGCTGGTCCGGGCGTATCAGTGGCCCCTAGCTCCAAGTGAGTGATTATTTATGATCTGAGCGAGGAGCTACTTGCTAAGCTCGGTTTTGTCAGATCGCTCTTAGGCGGGCACCAGTGTTGGCTTTTTTCACTGGTTTTGCTCTGCCTCCCGTGTAAATAGTCACATGTGAGAGGCACGCGAGGAAGCTTGTAGAAGCTTTATTGCTCTGTCTCCCGGTTAAACTGGTGAGCCCCTTGGCAGGTGAAGAGACAGCGCGTGACAGGTACGGAGGGTACGTGTCAATCATCCAAGAGGCTCCATAAATGCCAACAGATAAATTTTCGAATTTCCAAATGTTGCCGCTGGTTCGCGAATTGAGGGGAATGGTTTGTGGGCTAATTAATACGGGTCGACCCGTATTGGTAGACTTATAAATACAAATCCCTTCAACCCTCAAACCCTTTTATCATCTTCAAGATTTCAAATTGTTCAGAGAGAGAGAAAATTGTGCTATCCTTACTTAGCGTTTTCTTTAGAGCCGTCAAGTTGGGACGGTCCCGTCGGGACGTCCCGTCCCGCCATACAAATGGGACGAAAAATTTTAGGCCCGCAAAAATTCGTCCCGTCCAGTCCCGTATTAGTCACGGGACAACATAGTGTCGTCCTGTCCCGTATTGACGGCTCTAGCTTCTTGTTCCACACCTAGCACCACACGGCTCTTATAGAAAGAAAGTGCTTTTATATCTTTTTAACTTTAAATGACTGGGAATGAAAGGTTGCATTTTTAGTAGGCTTTTCTGGAAGAAGATCCAGTGCCAATGAATTCAGGGGATGTGGTTATGGACAAATTTGACACAAGATAGATACTCTCCTTTCTGAAGAAGGCTTCATTGTCTAGGTTAGGAAAATCATACACGCCAGTAGAGGACAAGATAAATGTTGGTCTTATTTCTTTTGTTGGATATCTACTTTTGTGAAAACTAACACTTCCAAATTGTTATAATGGCTCGAAGAAGGTTCATCATTCATTCCATTACTTCAACCATCATGCATAAAGTTTGGCTTCTGTTAAAACCGAAATATGTGAAGAAGAAATTATTATTTCACTTCTTGGAGAATTATGAAAGATACAACCTGTATATACACACCATAATCCTACTTTGACTAGGATTCTATTATGACTACACATTTTACTTTCCTACTAAGAAAAGGAGTCTTCCTGAAATACAATACATACATAAGGAAACAATATTTACAAGGAAAGGATATCGACAAGATATGTCAATACTACCCAACGCCTTGGTAAGAACATAAGCCAACTGTTCGAATGTATGAATATACCGAGTTGTGAGGACACCTGTGCGAACAACATCACGAACAAGATGACAGTCAACTTTGATATGCTTCGTACATTCGTGATGGACTGGATTCTGAGCCATATGTATAGCAGATTGACTATCACAAAGAAGTGGTACCGGAGAATCATGTCTAATGCCAAAGGATCGAAGAAGACCAAGTAATCATTTGAGCTCACATGTCGCACTAGCCATAGAATGATATTCTGCCTCAGTCGAAGAACGAGAGATCGTACCTTGCTTCTTCGTCTTCCATGAGATAGGTGAATCACCAAGAAAAATAAAATAGGCAGTGAGTGAACGTCGCGTGATGGGACAACTAGCCCAATCAGAATCACAATAAGCTCGCATTTGTAACACAGAAGATGATTTCAAGAGGATGCCTTATCCAGGATGTGCTTTTAAATACCGAACCACACGCAACGCAGCAGTCCAATGAGCAATCTTGGGCTTGTTCATAAATTGTGCAAGAACATGCACACTATAGGACAATTTCGGGCGTGTAATGGTGAGGTAAATAAGTCTCCTCACAAGGCGCCGGAAAGACTCAGGATCACACAAATCATCGTCTTCAGTCAAGGCCAAACGATGGTTTTGTTCAATAGGTGTAAGGACAGGTCGAGCTCCAAGGAGTCCTGCCTCGGAAAGAATGTCAAGGACATACTTTCGTTGAGAAAGAAAGATGCCGTCTGGATGTGTGGCCACTTTAAGGCCCAAAAAATACTTCAACCGTCCCAAATCTTTCATGTGAAAACACTTACTGAGATATGCTTTGAAGCGTCAAATTACCTCATGATCATTACCACCAATGACCAAATCATCAACGTACACAAGAACGTGTAGCTCAGCAGTGGAAGTGATGTAAGAGAAAAGAGAATAATCAGAATATGACTGACGGAAGCCATATTGCTTCAAGGCAGTTGACAACTTTTCAAACCAACAACAAGGAGCTTGTCGTAAACCATATAATGATTTCTTCAGTTTGCAAACTTTGTCGGAAGATGAAGCTGGATGTCCCATTGAAACCTTCATATACACATCTTCACTTAGATCCCCATGCAGAAAAGCGTTGTGAACATCCATTTGATGAAGCTCCTACCCTCGAACTGCAGCAACAGAGAGAAAAACTCGTACTGTAACCATATTTATTGTGGGTGCAAAAGTCTCCTTGAAGTCCACTCCTTCAACCTGATGGTTTCCCAAGATCACCAACCGGGCCTTGTATCGTTCAACTGACCCATCTGCGTTGTACTTAATCTTGTAAACCCATTTGTTGCCAATCACTTTCTTGTCAACAGGAGCATCTACCAATTCCCATGTACCATTCTGATCAAGAGCAGCAAGCTTTTTATTCATAGCGTCACACCATTTAGGAGATTTGACCGCTTCACCAAAATGCTTCGGCTCTACACCTGAGTCAATGGCAGCCAAAAAATAACGATGTGCCATAGAAAATTTAGTGCAATTGACAAAGTGTGATAAAGGATACCGAGTACCTGAAGAATTCTTTTGGTCCGGCGAACAAGACGGGGAGGGAACACGTGCGGCGTGAGCTTTACCCAACTCATATTCATTTGGAGGATACTTTGAAGGGGTACCTTAGCTCTCTGACCTCGGCCCAAAATCTCTGCTGCAGCTTGTTCAGTCTCCTGCAATGAATCAGAAGTGGGTTCGAGCCTCTGATCAGAATCTGTAACCGGATGTGCAGGCACTTGTGCAGCAGGTTGTTCAAACAAGCTGCTCGAGTTACATTCATCGGGTTGTTCACACTGGCCCAGTCGAAAGCTGTTCGAACAACCGATCGCTCTCATGAACATTGTCTTCTTCATGGGCAATTTCATCTGTAGACTCATAAAGAAAGATATCCAAAGCTGAATAGGCTTTTTCTGGATCAGTCCAATTACTAGAAAAGGGAAATTCCTTTTCCACAAAAACTACATCCCTCGAAACAAGCAACTTATTTTCATCAAGGTCATAAACATACCAACCTTTCTTTCCATAAGGATACCCCAAAAATACACATCGCCTACTTCTACTAGCAAACTTATCATTATCTTTTCGAGAGTAATCAACATAACATAGAGAACCAAAGACCTTAATGTGTTTGTAAGAAGGGGATTTTCCAAAAAGAATTTCATAGGGGGTTTTTCCATTCAACAACTCCGAAGGGGTTCGATTAATCAGGTGCCCTGCCGCTAATACACATTCTCCCCAAAATTTGACCGGTAATTTTGCTTGAAACATCAAAAGCACGAGACAAATTCAAAATATGTCTATGCTTTCTTTCAACCGTTTCATTTTGTTGGGACGTGCGAACACAAGTAGTGTGATGTTCAATGCCGTTTTCAAGAAAGTATTTTTCCAAACAAGTGAATTCTATTCCATTATCACTTCTAATTTTCTTGACACGTTTATTAAATTGCCGTTCTACCATGGCAAGGAAATTTTTCAAAATTTGCGTGACATCACTTTTAGACTTTATCAAATAAACCCACACGGCACGAGAACGGTCATCCACAATAGTCAAAAAATAAACTGCTCCACATAAAGCAGGTCTTCTATAATCACCCCAATTATCACAGTGTATTAAATCAAAAACTTCATCAGACTTACTTTCACTAAGCAAAAATGTATCCCTACTTTGCTTAGCCTTGCAACAAATCCCACAGACATCTTTATTAATACTACCACGATTAATAAAAGGCAATAGACCAACCACCTTACTTGAAGAATGTCCAAGTCGCTGATGCCACAACTGATAGCTTCCAGATTCTCTAACGTTGCAAGCCTGTGTCACTGTTGTTCCCCTTAAGTAGTACAATCCCCCGTCTTGTTCACCCGTTCCAATTAAAATCTTCGTGGCTCGATCCTGTATAACACAAATTTTATCAGAAAAATGTACCACATAATTGGAATAATTTAGTAATTGAGAGATAGACAATAAATTGCAATTGAACGTAGGAGCATATAAAACGTTTCTCAAAGTTAGGTGTGATCTGATGGTAACATCGCCTTCTTTTGTAGCCAATATATATCTTCCATTAGGAAAACCTATATGATTAGCCTCGATATGACGAACATTCTTGAGCAAGGAAATATCACCTGTTATGTGTCGATTAGCTCCACTATCGATGAGCCAATTGTACGTCTTACCCATTCATGTAGTCGGTTAGAATGCGCCGGTTGTGCGAGCAGTTGGCTGATGCACAAGCTTCTTAACAACATTCCACCGTTCAGGTGTGAAACCCATCAGACGAGCCTGATCTGCATCCGTCCTTCCAGAAGTTTCTCCTCCATTGATCTTCACAGTGCTGACTCGCGCACTCAATGCGACCAGTTGTGCGACCAGTTGTGCAGACAGTTGTGCAGACAGTTGACTACACAAGCTCCTTAACAACATTCCACCGTTCAGGTGTGAGACCCATCAGACGAGCCCAATCTGCATCCGTCCTTTCGTTAGTTCCTCCTTTTTCAATTTCTTCAACCTTCTTAGGTCTATCAATGCTTGATGTCGGGTAGTACGGCAACGTCCGCTTACTACTTCCAAGCAATTTCTTATTACCTCCTTCGGCGAACATGGCGAAGGGTTTATATTTGGTCATCCCTGATTGCCTAGGGCTTTGATACCATGTTAAAACCGAAATATGTGAAGAAGAAATTATTATTTCACTTCTTGGAGAATTATGAATGATACAACCTATATATACACACCATAATCCTACTTTGACTAGGATTCTATTATGACTACATATTTTACTTTCCTACTTAGAAAAGGAGTCTTCCTAAAATACAATACATAAGGAAATAATATTTACAAGGAAAGGAAAAGATATTGACAAGATATGTCAATATCTCAACAGCTCTTTTTATCTTTCCCTACTTTTTAGTGAATAATAAGTATAGTGTATAATTTCCCTAATTTCTGTCGTTTGCATTTCTTGCTTGAACTTTTGTGGATGCATAGTATTTCCTCAGTTACATGATATCTTAAATAAACATGGAGCTGATGGTGAAGGAGACGTCGGGCAAGCCCAATTCGCCCAAATTCTACAGCCTGTTCTGCAAGAATTAATAGATAGCTTGATTGAAGCTAGGGAAGCATGTACATTCGGCCGTGGCCTTGAAGGCATCCCGCCTAGACAATGCCTAATCCCACTTAGTCAACGGGTCCCGCATTGTCCCATATCCCACAGTAGATTTGGGACGGGACAAAATATTTTAGTCCTGCGAAAATTCGTCCCGTCCCGTCCCGCATTAGTCGCGGGACAACATAATGCCGTTCCATCCTGTTATCCCGTATTGACAGCTCTAGTTTTCTTCCTCACAATCCTTTTCCGTAAGTAATTTTGTCTTTAATTTCTTCTTCATCTCTTTCTGCTTCTTTGGGATTTGATGATGACCCGTGAATTTGGTCCAGGTCGTCCTGTAGAATTAGGAGAAGGAAATACTTCGGACCTCTTTGCTGTTTGTAAACAGTCAGGGGGTATCTATAGGAAGATTTCCCACGCTTGAGTTAGGCTATCCATGGAGTGTTTCCAGTATTTCTGTGAGAAATATCAATGGGGGCCTTTTATCCCACCCCGGTAGTGGGAGGCCAAGAAGAAATTGGTTGTGAACGGTGATATGGTAGTGTTGGGGAATACCAATCGATTAAGAAATTTTGTGATGGGGGTTTTGTGCAGGTTTCCCTGAGAGAGAGACCATGCTTTAAACGCCATTGAACTGGTGAGGAGAGCGATTCCCAATCCCTGAGTGATAATTGACTGGGAGAAAGTTGCCCTCTGTAAGTACCCAAATCTGGCTCATGCCTTCCGGTTAAATTTCCCGGCAATTTCGGTAAGTTTCCCGGTAATTCCCCGGACCTTCCTAGTGTTCCGGAAATATTCCGGAACAGTTCCAAATTGAATAAAAGGCTGAAAAGGAGCCTTCCCAATTAAGAAACACGTTTTTCTTAATTGGGAGGAAGCTTCTAGATATTGCCACCTTGCATGGTTCTAGAAATGCTGAGTCACAAGGGATAATGCCGCACGGCTGCATTAGCTCGAGGTCCCTAGCCACACGGCTTCATTGGCGATTTCCAGACTGCCTATAAATAGAGCCCTCCTCTACCCATTTGATCATGAACAAAAGAGCACAATACTCTCATATTACGAAGAAATCCTCCCAAGGAGCTGCTGGAAGTCCAAGAAGGTGAAGAAGAAGGCCAAGAAGCTACCTCCCTCCTCCTTGAAGATCCCAAGATCAAGTCCCCCTCCTAGCTCCGTCCAAAGAAGAAGGAAGCCATTGGTAACCTCGCACGCCCTAACCTTGCATCTTAAATTGCTTTATGTGATCATACTTGCTCATTGCATTCATATATTGCTTCTATCTTGCTTGGGATTTGTCATTCATAGTTAAAGATCATATCTTTATATTCCCCCTTCCCCTTTGCATGCATTAGGCATCATTTGCCATTAAAAATGTAGTCTTTATCCATAAAGGTGCATCCTTTGCACCTAAAACCCCTATTTTCCAATAAAAATGTCATCTTTATGCATCATTTGCATATAAAAATCAAATCTTTTCAATAAAAATGCATCCTTTGCATTCAAAATCCCTTTTCCAAGCATCATTTGCTTTAAAGATCATGTCTTTACCATAAACTAGCATCCTATGCTTTTCAAAATGCAACCTTTATGCATCCTTTGCATATTGAATTCCAATTTCTTCATAAAAATGCATCATTTGCATAAAAATTGTGTCTTTATGCATCCTTTGCAATAAAGATCATTTCTTTAAACCAAATGCATCCTTTGCAACCCAAAAATGTCATCTTTTCATTAAAAATGTCATTTTTATATGCATTCTCCATTCCCCCATTAGTAACCTAGGAACGGACCGGTGTAAAAGATCCTATCTTTACATCGTTCCTTCCATAAAGGTTTCATAATCTCTTTAGAAAGGGACACCTTTGAACCCTATATCTCCAATTATCACTTAAGATGAGTATGAAGCATCTATATGAGCTCGACCATCTTAAAGTGTAGGATTGATGGGCTAAGGACCCTCCTTTTCTAAAGAACCTCATCTTTGACTATAAAGAGAGTCATTCTCTCGATCACGCAAGTCCCAAGGTCCAAAAATGCGATGATCACAAGTCCAAGATGAGGACGGGATCATAATCCCGAATACATAAAATCCAAGAAATCCCGAGCGACAACCAACAAATGGTTTGTACGTCCGGAAGACGACTTGGGACATTCCCTCTCCTTATTTTCAAACACATGCACACAAGAAAGCACGCAAGCAAGCACGATTAATGGGATCTTGGGAGACTTGCTCCGGCAAGGCACCTTGGGTGAACGACGATCCGTTCTTCCCAAGGGGTAACTTAAACTCCGAACCCATAAAAAACCTTTTTTTCAAAGTTTTGAGGTAATCAAAATGGCGTGGCGACTCCGTTTTTTCAAATTAAACCGGATGTCTTCAAACTCGCGTGAATCCAACACACACAAAAATTTGGGCACACATTCACAGTTTGGCGACTCCGCTGGGGAAATCCCAAAGGAGAAAAGCTTTTATTTTCAAAACAAAAATCGATACTCGGTATATAGGTGGAAACCACTTGCCCTTCCTGTACACTCCCTGATGTGGGAGTTGGGATAACCGGTGGTTTAACAATCCCACGTACCAGTATCCCTTTTCGAATTTTTTTTTTTTGAAAAAATAAAAGAAAGCATTTCTCTTTAAGCGGGTTAGACTCCCGTCGCTGATTTCATTAATCATGCTTGCTTTCTTTACCTTGCATTGCATCATTTGCATCTTGGAATCTGTGCATACTTTGAACGGGAAACAACCCAAAAAAAAATAGCAAAAGGAGTGGAACCTGGAAAATTGATCCATGCAGTCGTACGGCTCAATCCTCCTTGGATTCTGACCGGGCGACCTCAGTGGCAATTCCACCAGGAAAAATCATGGTTAATCTGGCAGTCCTAGCAGCTTGGGGCTACTCAGCTCCATGACTCGACCAGGGCTCCCAGAAAATTTACCTTATGTGCTGCATTTTCCCGTCCCGAAAATCATTCCTTTAAAACACATTTTGAAAATCTCTGTTTTAACTCAAAAAGGAACATTTTTAGGAGACCGCACACTACGCGCACCTGATATATCCTGTACACTTTGCACGCACGTCCTTCAAACCCGAGGGTGGTTCCAGCTGCAGTCACGGACAGCCTTACGATGCTCCCGGGCGCGCACGGAATCATCCCAACCTCCCCATGGCAGCCAGTGTCGACCAATGCACAGTCCGTGTCACACGTTTCAAAAAACCGTGACTTTTGGTTGGTTTTTGGTCTAGTCCGTGTCATATAGCCCAGTTGCATACCCTCGTAAAGGTCAAGCCTTAGTTCATAACGGAAGAGGAACTCTGCCAAAATTCCGACAAGGAAAAATTGGCGAGATCTCGACTCCGACATTGACTATTGACCTTGACCTGCACGGAATGCGTAAGAGTCAAGACCGAGTCTTTGCCAACAAATCAAAAGATCTTTCGCTCAAGCGAAGCTCTGCTAAAATTCCGACAAGGAAAAATTGGCAAGATCTTGACCCGGCATTGACTTCGATTCTAACTCACGCCCGACGTATGCAACGAAGTTCCATGTGACACTGTGTCATCCGGCTTTTGCCGCCCGACCCATGCCTATTATTTTCTTGGACATTACCGAAAGTCAAAACGTCATTCGCTCAAGCGAAATTCTGCCAAAATTCTATCAAGGCAGAAAGACGAGACTTTCCCGGTATTGCCTTGACTATAATCCGCATCGCTCGTGCGTTGAAAGTTCCTATGACCCGCTAGACCCGTTAGGAGCGTTCTTTACTCTCGGTCGGTGGGATCCGCGTGCCCTATAGGACCCTCGCCCGGTGTCCGCCTACAGGGAGGTCGAAATACAGGTGGAATACGAGGGGCTTATAGACGTAGTGACGGAACCCACTGATCCAGGATCTAGAGTAGTTACGAAAAAAAGAAGGGCAAACCCCCTTTTCCAACCAAATAGATATTAATAAAAGACATTGTTTTAAGTAAACTGGAAGATTCTAATTTGCATATTGCCTGAGCCTTCAGCCTAAACACCTACCCCGAGTCTAAACCTTTCCTATCCCTTTCCCGCAGCGAGAAAGAAGTGGGTGAGAACACCGGGTCGGCTGACTTGTTAGCGCGGAATTCTCGGACAGTTCGCGAATCCTTAGTTTGGTCGGTCCAGAGAGTCGGAATGTCCGATTCGACAGAGAACAAGCCTTGGTTTGGGTAACCGGATGACCGGGGAAGAAGAGCTAGCCTTAGCCTTGGAAAACAAACGGTCGTAAGGCCCATGAGAGGAACAAGCAGGCCATGCTCATTGATGCGCTACGCCGTCATGGGGTCCGGATAGTGGTAGACCCCAATGGTTCCTTGGTTATGGTAGAAGTTGAAACTCCGGAAGTGACCATCTCAGCCCCCCTAGCCTATAACCAGTGCCCTCCTCCATCCACATATGAGCCTTTGCCAAAGACTGTCCCTTTTCAGCCTTTTCCGGTATCCCAAGCCATTAGGGTCCCGACACCCTCTCCTCCTCAGATAAGACCCAGCTTTGTTCCCTACCAACAGAGAACAAATGCCACAGCTATCCCGTGGATCCTTTACACTGCATGCCACATGGGATTCACTCCCTCTCCCCGGTATGGGCCGTCCCAGACAACTTCCAGGCCTCAGAATCAATCAAGTGACTCACTCTGCCCGCCACAAACAGATCTTCCACCCCCAACCTTGCCAATAGGATCCCACGAGGCTCCTTTTTCCTACTTCTGCAACTACGAGCCTAATTCCTATGCCTCTGGTCAGCCTCAGGGAAACACCGGACCAGGCCAAGTTTACACCTATTTCCCTTCTAAAGACTCCCAAGCCATGGTACCAGCTACCACTGTGCCACCCACAGTCCTGCCACTCAAATCTGACAAGCCTGCTTCAGAATCGAAACCGCCCCCCGACCCCAACATGACTTGGTTGATGGAATAAGTTAAGTCCATGCAGGAGAAGTTCGGAGAATTGAACACCAAAAAGGCGGCATATCAGATTACTGATCCCAGCAAAATTGTCCCTCTTCCTCCAAAATTCCGGATGCCAGAGATTGAAAAGTTCAACGGACACGCGATTGTCCCCAGGACTCATATTGAAAGCTACCTTCTTGCCATGAGAGCCAAGGATCGTACACATCAACAAATGGCCGATCATTTTCGGTTGTCATTAAAGGGTTCAGCTCTTAGATGGTTCCTGCACGTAAAACCCAGGCTTCAGAGCCACAGGGACCAAATTAAGGAAGCCTTTACGGATAAGTATAAGGCCAATTTGAATTGGGAAACCAGCAGGAATGACCTACAAGGCACTCTACAGCGCCCAGACGAGCCAGTGAGTGAATTTTACAGGAGATGGAACTGGAAGCTCAGTAAAATGATGACCCCGCTAAATGAAGAGGAACAGATGGAGATCTTCCAATCCTGCTTAAAGCCTCAACTAAGGGTCCAAATTGGCAATTACTATTATCCTGACCTTCGAGCGATGGTAAATGCTGGTACCAAGTTTGAAAATGCCTTCAACATGGCCCCGGCCACGGGATCGGCCAGCTCTTATCGCTACAAAGCACCGGTGTCAAACGCCCATTTGTCACTATAAAGGGAAAAGAAACGGTCGGCACTGTCAATTACATCCAGAATGAGAAAGTGGGACAGAATTCAAGCCAAGTAGTTGCGAAGCCGAGACCTCGTTTCTATACCGCAGAAGATTTCGGAATGCCACTAGAAAAGGTCTTTGACGGTTTGGTAGCCGAAGGACTCATCAGAGCCTTTGGAAAGCTGGAAACCCAAAAACCCTAGTGTCGAATGGACGAAACCAAACATTGCCGCTTCCACAAATATCATGGGCATAACACCAATGATTGCACCTACCCGAAACTCCCGATCTCTCGCCTAATTGAAGAAGGCAAGTGGAACCACCTCGGGGTCCTAATGTGGTCAAGAACCCTCTTCCGGCTAACAATCAGTCAACATGGTCGAGTTCGGGGGAGACAAATGCGATCAACTTTGGAAATCCAGAGATCATGAGACATTCTGAAGTTCAATGTTCCTTATCTTTGAGTTGCAAGGAAAATGAAAAGATTTGATTAACGCCGCCGCCATGGAAGGACGTTTGGGCCCATAGTCGGGCTGATTTTGTTAATGTCGTCAGAGCTCGGCCTCTTTTCTATGATATCGAACCAATAACCATGGTCAAGATTACGAAGAAAGGCTCACTTATGAAGCTGCGAGTTTGAAGTAAAACAAGCCATGTTAATGAAAGTTTCTTCAGAACCCTTCATCACCCATGATGAGCATAATGTATTTGTAATGGCTCTTACCACTCCCGAGGATCGTCCCAACCCACTGTTTGGTAAAAGGTGGAAAGAAGAGTGAACCGCCAAGACTTTTGGGATGAAGAAAGCCGTATCTCGGATGCCGAAAGCACAGACCGGTCCTACCGCCCCGAGGTACGAGACGGATAAAGTTAAGATCAGAGAAGGAGATTCCGCAGATCAGTCGGGTATTCCCATGGAAATGGTGTCAACAAAGGCAATTATGATCCACAGGGATGCCTGACCAATCCGGAACAACCGACAAGCTGCTTACTCCCCGGCAAGCGGCAAAGAAGGAGTGAGATCCCGGTCCAACCCTTGTCAAGCCACCCTCGAGTCAATAAGTAGTGTAGGGTCCAGAGTCGGTAGTGTCAATTCGGTCGAGTCGGGAATCTTTGAATTCCGATCCTCCGAGTCATCCGAAGGCCTCACGCCTGAGGACTATCAAAATGTAATCGATGTCATCTTTCCCCTTATTTTGAATGAAATGACAGATCTTTACGAGTATCCTCTTATTGCCAACTTAACAAATGATAAATTAACTCAAAACTTAACAACGATTAATAATGAATCATTTGAACAAGATGCAAACACACTAAATGAACAATACATTAAAGAAATCTTTAAGCGGGTTTCCAAAAAGAGGAAAACCGGGCCCAAGCTCAGGAAGTTTTGACAAGTGTGAACTTGGGTACCGGTCGAGGAACCTAAAGAGACACAGATCGGAAACTTCTTCCAGGGGTTGAGCAGGACAGACCGATCGATCCGCTCAGGAATACGTCGACGTGTTTGCATGGTCATACGGGGATATGCAGGGGCTAGACAGTTCGATAGTAGAGCACGAGAATCCCTCTAGCACCGATGCTAAGCCAGTAAAGCGAGAAATTGAGGAAGATCAAGCCGAGAATGGTCTCTACGGGTCAAAGAAGAGATTGAGAAGCTACTTTGCGGGTAGGATTCATCGAGTCATTGAATATCCGACATGGTTATCCAATATTGTGACCGTCACCAAGCCCGATGGGAAGGTGCGGCTGTGTGGATTTCCGAGATCTGAACAAGGCCAGCCCCAAGGACGATTACCCTTTGCCAAACATAGACATCCTGGTGGACTCCACTGCCAACTACGAAGTCAAATCCTTTGTTGATGGCTTTGCAGGATACAACCAGATCAAGATGGCCGAGGAAGACCAAGAAAAGACAGCCTTCACCACACCGTGGGGAACTTACTGTTATACAGTGATGCCATTTGGGCTTAAGAACGCCGGGGCTACTTACCAAAGGGCAGCGACCGCGCTTTTTCATGACATGATCCACAAGGAGATTGAGGTCTACGTAGACGACATGATAATCCACTCCAAAGGCAAGGACGGGCAGCACTTTGTTGACCTGCGGAAGTTCTTTGAGAGGCTGAGACAACATTCCATGAGACTAAACCCTGCTAAATGCACCTTCGGAGTGACAAGGGGAAAAGTGCTTGGGTATATGGTCACGGAGCGAGGTATTGAAGCAGACCCCCAAAAGATCAAAGCCATTATGGATATGAGGCCACCTCGGACCCAGACAGAAGTCAAGAGCTTTATGGGAAAACTGCAGTACATTAGCCATTTCGTCAATCAGTTGACCACTATGTGCGAGCCCATCTTCAAGCTCATGAAGAAGAACGTAGACACAGAATGGACCGAAGAATGCCAGGATGCCTTTGACCAGATCAAGGCATACTTGGTACATCCTCCGGTACTATGCCCCCCACATAGACAGAAACCTCTTCTGCTCTATCTCACTGTCACTGATACGGCAGTTGGGGCTATGCTTGCTCAGGAGAAGAAAGACTCTCGGGTAGAGAATGCCATTTACTTTGTCAGCCGGAAGCTGCAGGGAAGTGAGCTCAATTACTCAGCATGTGAAAAGACCTGTGCAGGACTGGTCTGGGTAGTCGGCAAGTTGAAGCATTATATGCAAGCCCACCCTGTGAATTTGGTCTCAAAAATGGACCCCATCAAGTACATCTTTGATAAGCCTTCCCTCTCGATGCGTCTAGCAAAGTGGTCCTTCTTCTTAGCAGAGTACGACATCAACTATGTGACCAGAAAGGCCATCAAGGGTCAAGCGTTGTCAGACCACCTGGCAAACTTCCCCAGTAATGAAGACAGAGGGCCTGAACCCCAATTCCCAGATGAAGGGATCTTTGCAAGTGCGAGCACAAAAACCGATGGCAATTATTCTTTGACGGAGCCGCTAACAAAAGAGGAAACGGTATCGGGATGCTACTGGTCGATCCGAAAGATGAGCATACACCCATAGCCCTCAAGTTAAACTTCCCTGCCATGAACAATGTTGCCGAGTACGAAGCCTGCATTGCTGGTTTGGAAGCCGCCTTAGAAAGGAACGTCAAGGAGCTAGAAGTTTACGGAGACTAGGCGGCTACTTTCGATCATCAACCAGGTTTCCAACAGAATGGAAGATCTGTGGACCCTAATCTGCGAGCGGTATCATGCCCATATGGAGAGAGTTAGAAACTGGACAGTTCGTAGAAGTGACCTTCCACTACTTCCGCCGAGCGGAAAGAGACGGATTCGCAGATGCCACTAGCTACTCCTCAGCCTCATTGGTAGAGATCCCCGAGGGAAAAGCCATAAAACCCTTCCAGAGTGGGTAGAAGAGAAGCCCCAACCTTCCGTTGGCTGAAGTGAGACACTGGGACCCAAGCCTATAAAGGAGAACCACTGGTATAATCAAGATTTGCAGTACTCCTCAAAGATGTGAGAGTCAACTTTCAAGAGAGCAAAGAAGGTAAGACCAAAGAAGGTGTCGAGCCAAGAGCTTACAAGCCCTAAAAGGTTGGGCCCTCCCATTGTAATGTCATTCTAGGAGGCAACCTGTACAAAGAAGCCCGCGTACTCAAGGACCACTCCTCTTGTGCGTCTCACCCAAGAAAGGGCCAAAAGAGCTTGATGACCAAAGATTCCACAATGGAATCCCTGCCTCATATGGCATGAATGCCAGGAGCCCCGATGCAAGTGATCCTCATAATGGGTTACTACTGGATTTCCATGGAAAAGCAGATCGCTGTGTCACAAAGCACATCCCAGGAAGCATGCGACAAGTGCCAGCGGTTTTGGGCCAACCTCAACCATCTCCCGCCCCTACGCGACCTGTACGCATGACGACTCCTTTGGCCATTTGGCAACTTGGGGTATTGACGTGATAGGGAAAATAGCCCCCGGCAGGAAGCAATGGACATGAATTTGTGCTAGTGAGCCCAAATCGACTACTTCACCCAAGTTTGGGTAGAGGCCAAGTCCTACATAGTCCTCTCACTTCCAAGAAGGTTGCCCGGGGTTCATGCCAAAGAAAACATAATGTGCGAGATATAGGGGTGCCCAACGAGATCATTTCCAGATAATGGGTCGCACTTTGAAGGGGCTAACGATGGGATTCTTTGTCGAGTCGGGGATCACTCGCCACAAGTACCGTCTCCGTCTGAGACCTGGAACTAATGGAGAAATGATAGGCGTTGCTAATAAGACGCTCGAGCGGATCATTCGGAAAATAGCCACAAGTAGGCGTGATTGGTGTGAATTGCACTTGGCACTCTGGGGCTCTGAGCGTACGCTCGAGCTTGACTACGGGGAGAAACTCATTTTGCCTTAACACATGGGATGGAAGCTTGATATTACCGGTGGAGTTGGAAATCCAGAAATGCATTAAGGGTCCTCTGCAGAAAACAGTGTCAATGAAGTAGAATTGTTGCGCGGCCCGGCATGATGAGTTAGCCACTGCTTGATGAAAAGAAGGCTAAAAGCCATGGAACACACCCGAGCCTACCGAGGCGGATGGCGGAGCGTTTGACAAAGGTCGAGGCCCGGAGACATCAAAGAGGGTGACTTAGTGTTGAAAGTGAAGCCCCCTACCCGAGAGTGACCCCACAGGAAAATGGGAACCCGGTTTGGATCGGCCCTTATGTGGTGCGAGAAGATACTATCGGGGCGGAGCCATGAAGCTTGCGGACTTTGGGCCCGGCAATCCGCTGTCCACCCGGTCAGCGGTGATAAACTCAAGAAGATCCTCACGTCTAAAAAAATAAAAAAAAAAAAAGTGCAAAAAGAGTAATAATAGGCTAATTTTGAAAACCCCAAAAAGGGCGGTCTAGGCAAAAAACGAGGGTTGCACATAAAAAAAAAAAAAAAAAGAGAAAAAAAAAAAAAATCTTAGTGCAAAAAGAGTAATGCCCAGGCTAAGGGCAGAAACCCCAAAAGGAAGCGGTCTAGGCAAAAGAACGAGGTTGCACATAAAAAAAAAAAAAGAAAAAGAAATATAAATAGTTCACCGAGAATGAACTACGAGGACACAGGCAGCAAATTCTTTCTTGTAAAAGGGAACGTAAGAGCCATATATGGTTCGGTCTAAACAATAAAAGAGGACCAATCAAGCTTCCACACTTGAAGTGCGTCCTAAATAATAAAGGGTATTTCGGTTTTCATAAAGCGGATTCCCAATCAATAAGACATTTGAATTTCCATGAAATGTGTCCCGATTAAATTTCTAAGATAATATTTCTTGTTCATTTACAAATTAAAAACTTCTTGATGAGTTCAAGCACTGGTTTACTCTTGACTCACGCTAACTTTGCTGAGGATCTAAAATACAAAAAATGCCTAAATAAACTAATGTGTTTGCAAAATGGCAATAAAGGGAATCCTAAGAGAAAGAATAAATAGGTCGTCCACATTATTTGAGTCTTCTTTGATGTTCTTCCCTTTACCTCGACCCGTCGAGTTTTCAACTCTTCTCTTCTATAATTGGGTATACACATATCCAGATCTAGGTACGCTCCAGCTGGAGCCTCTATCAGGCCCGTGTCGATAAGTGCCACCTCTCTGCACGAGCACGAGTCCGCACTTCCTCCTCGAGGGCCTCGGTCAAAGGAGCGACCTCGGACAATCTCTTGTATCGAGCCTCCATATCCCACACGATCAGGTCACCCGGCGATTGTGGTGACTCGCCTTAGCCACTCCGAGTCTCCCTCGAGTCCTACTCGAGTCACGGTCGGCTCCCAAATAAAGCACGACGTCTTTCCCCCAAAAATGACACAGGTGGCTCCCATTTCCCTCTCGTACCGAGTCCAGTAGGCCGGTGGTCAAGATGGTGCTCTTCACGCTCCTAAAGATAGCCACAGGTGGGAAAGCGACATGTGTTCGAGCCCTTTCGAGAAGAATGAGGAAGGCTGGTTGGATCTACCGTATCCAGTGGCACCACACTCCGTAGTGGGATGTCCTCCCAGATCGCTCATTGGCTCTGTAAAGCCCCAAGCTTTGCTGAATGCCAAGCGGGGAATGCGAAGGATGACCCAGCGGGGAGCCACGGAACCCTCATCATAAGACTCTATGAGGAAGCCATCCTCTACAGTACGCAGCCTCAGATGAGGTATCCACCAGCAAATGTCCAAAGTGGATAGCACAGCCATAAATCGGCTCCCAGCTACCACAGTCACCATTGCCTCGGGTGCACCTCTCAGAAATCACCCGAGGAGCCTTGAGTCGGCAAAGCCTGGCAAAGCCAGAGCCTCTCCTGCTGGCCACAAAGTCGGTGCGAGTAGGACTCCCGAGACCTCATGAAATGGTCTCACTTTAGCCCCGTCTATCGATGCCATGAAATGTCTCTCCCAAAACCAAGGGGACAATGTCCTTCCCAGGCTGCGATGCCGGCCATGTCTAAGAGGCCGTCATAAGATCCCCACGGACTCGGCCCAGGCGAACGGAGCGAGAAAATATGCGAGAGAATAGAGGGGCATCAAATGAGCCACCAGTGGTCGCGGCCATATGGGAGACCCCAGGCCTGCCGGGATATCGAAGGTCAATCCTGTCAGGGGCTATCATCATCCCCTAGATCTCTTCCGGAAATCTGCGAGAAAAGATGCAAGCTTTTACCGCCGACGGCACGTGCTCGCGATCAACGGAATGGATATAAGCCTCAATTTCTGGACCCCCAATCAAGGCTCCGGAAGTCTTCATGCGTTGGGACAATCTCGTTGCTTGAAAAGCAGTAAACATGTCTCCGGACGTCCCAAAACCTTGCTGCTTTGCTCTTAAAGGTCCCAATCGGGTAGGAGAGAATCCCTCAAATGCCATAAAGACTTGATCTTGAAGGAAGAATCAAAGCAGCCCCTTGTGAGATTGGAAGTTGTGCTTCCCCCAAGATTGAAGATCGGACAGAAAGCAGTCTCCTTTCCCCCTTTAAAATCTGACGGACTTCTCCATCGCAAAATGACCAAAGATGGTGTCTTTAAGTCCAAAATGTGCTCTGGGAACAATTGGGACAAGTCTAAGTTGAAAATGAAATGAAATGGCCAAGCCTTGCTTTTATTCGAGAAAATGACCAGTTCGAGACAGAACGTACAGCCCAGGCCGCACGGCTTCATTTGCCCTCTGGACAAAACCG